>SDVV010045725.1:0-10041 GCA_016164225.1 Gammarus roeselii
ATATATATATATATATGTATATATATATATTATGGTCAACAAATAGTCACGCTAACACCAAGTTCATTATTGTGTTTGGATAGAGAAGCCATGTCATTGAATAACAAAATAAAACACGCTGATCCCATGTTTAGATATTTACCTAATGTTGTCTCCACAAAACGAGTCCTTGATTAGGGCATGGAGCGAACATCATCGAGCACGTCCTTGCAGCTGTACATTTGCGAAAGGAGAGAAAAACATATAAAAATATACGTTCTTCGATTTAACAGTTAGTTGACCGCTGCCATCAAACAAAAATGGAGACGGTCAAGCATGTGGGGATTGATCTGTTCCCTAAACCTGCAAAATTCTTTTGTGAGCGGCTACTCAGGAAGCAGCAAATCCGTGTTGATAGATAAATTAATCACTAAATATTCTAATTCATTTGATCAAATAGTTAAATCAAGCGGAGCATTTTCCTATTCAAAAACATACAAGCTTTAGGTTTCATACGGGTCAAGTTGCATTCAATCTACTATTAAGAAAACCAAGAAGACGACTACTGGTAGTATATAATGGAAACAGTGAGTCTGCGGATTATAGTGAATGTTTTCTGCCGTGGCCGTCTTGCTAACATCAGCGCCGCGTATTAGTGTAAGAGCTCACGCAGTCGAGTTCCGCATTGCTCTCCCTCACAACTATTATTTGATAGATACTTTTGTAAATAATGTATTGTGCTTAGGGTTAATGTATAAGAGCTATACCTTTGTATTAACTGCGTTGGAAGCTTTGCCACAAAATGCAGTTCCCCCTGGCGGCGAAAGTTTCTTTGCACGCCACTTGCACATACGCTGTAGGGATTTCAACACAACGCTGTGACGCGCACTGCCAACAACCAATCAGCAACGAAGATTTTGGGCGCTATCCAATCAGCAACTAGGATCGGCGCGTGCGTTAGGAACGGTAAGTCCAAGACTAAAGGAAAGTCTATAATTTAAGCACTACATCGCATTCTAGCAACAAAATATAAATTGTTAATATGTTTAGGCAAAAATAGTACCAACCTAGTATAGGAGTAATGAAATACTTGTATTTATCAAGTAATTTAGCAGCTTAAAACAACATACCTGGCACCTTCAGTGTTGCCCACCCTCTAGTGTTAAATCTGAATGGCAGGACCACCCTGGTGTGGTCCATCGCATCACTCTCTCGCTTAACGCCACCACTAAAAGGTACAGCTTTAGGCCAGCGCGCAGCGCTTGTGTATTCAATATCGACAGTGCGCAGTCGAAGTTTTGTGATAGTTAGGTTTGTAAATTAACTTAAGTTTCAAGTTCGTGTCTGCAACAATCGTAGGTACATGTTAGTACTCAACCATTTATCTGTCTCCATAGGTTTTAATGCTAGCCGCTACCTACACCCTGCTACTGGCCCCCATCGGCCGCGTCAGGCCATCAAGCATGGACAGAGCAGGAAATTGCATTTATGTGATAGAAATGATCCTATCCACAATAATCGTGTTGCGTTCAATTTTTGCATAATATTCAGTCAAGTCACACGAAAATGGTCCTTCATTTATCTTATTATCAACTTGTGACAACTCTCTCAGTATGAAACTAACAACGCGAGTTTTTGTTTGAGCTAAAGCTCACATGTGATTCACTTTGATCCCATGTTGTTTAATGGAGAATAATACGAAATGGAATTAAAGCCAACCCTTTTTCCTTGAATCCTTCAGGTCAAGTTTTCATAGGTGGTAACGCTATTGTAGTCATTGAAAAGGCACTCCTGGTAATGATACCTTAGCTATTGAATAGGCACTCCCAGTAACGATAGCAATAACACATCCAAAGTGGTGATCCCCAGACTAAAAAATTTCAAACTGACAGACGGAGCAAAACAGAGGGGAAGGACCGATCATTTCGATATAAATATAGAACACCATTCACATCAATCTTCAGTGAGTAAAACGCTAAAATTCAATACAACTTAAATGTGTGACTGTACCACGTGACTCAGCAACCGTCGCCACGCTGACCGGCCACTTCCTGGATGCCCGCACTCGGCCACCTGGGAATCTTTTTTTTCTCCAAAAATCACCACCCATCAGTGCACCCATGAGAACCGACATTTCAACATCAACGCATACATAGATCATAATACGTTTAGAATGTGTGCAGTGAACTTCGTTCTAAATTGTATTTATATTATATCATTAGAATTTTCCATTAGAATGCATTGATTCGTTATCGTGTCAATTTCTGTGTAAATCTTTAGGAGGCGTAAATTTCATGTCCATCTCAAGATCATATTCTAATTAGGATGTCACATAGATAATTTCTTTCTGATTTTCAAATGCATCAAAAATGTCAAAGATTTATCTGATATGTGCAAATTATTTCACGTCTATTGAAAGAACGCTCAAAACATGCGCAACTAATACAAGTTCAGTGTGTCAAAATAATCTTTCCCTTTTGAGATGATCAATCTCATGATTATAGGTCACATGCACTTGCATCATCAATAGGACGAGCATAAATAATTGAATCTATAATCAATGTGGGACAAAAGTGACGTGAATACAATGTGAAATGAAACAAGTACATTATACATAACACACGCCACCAGTGAAAATAAGGCAATCTCAGCCACACACGTGCGAGAATGCATTCTCCGTGTCCAACACAGTGTATCATAACTATATGTTAGGAATAATCATTTTGATTCTCTCTCTCCGCTTCTTTCAAGCATCCACTACCATTCCATTATAATTGATATCTTACACTTTTTTGTTTAATGTTAAGACCTTTCCATGTTTTCAACTGTTGGCCGCGGCAGCTGCATAGCGCATTAATTCCGCTAACGCATGCAGAACGTTCTACGCACGACCTTCGTACAAGGTTGGTGCAGGACACACTGCTCAAATTCAGTAACGTTCAAAGCGTTGAACGATGACGGCACAGCAGCAGCACTTGAGCAGTTTGGCATCGCAGCACTAGCACGGCAGCGTAGCAACGCAGCAGACAGCTATTGACAGTGAAAACCAACACAGTTCTCAACTATCCACACGAATTTGTACTTTTATTCGAGGAAATACTGTTGCTGATGTAATTTACGTGTAATTCAGTTGTCGTGAGTATCGACATGTTACATAGAACGTGTGTGGAACACACGCGGATATCTCCATTTCAACTATGCTAGAAAGCAGCAAATCCTCTAATTGCATGTTATTATTTTTTGCATTTTATTCATTGAGAACATGAATTGTTGCATGAACTGTAGAGAATTAGTGCTTATTATTTAAACATTGTGCTGCACGGACAGCGCCATCTAGTTCCATGTCCATTTGCAATGTGAAAAATTATTGATGACGTAACCCATTTCAATAAGGTGCAATATAGGAATTCTTCCCACTTCATTTTCAGTCATGCTAATTTTTCTTCCTACGTGACTGATAAACCTAAATGATTTGCCCACTATATCACGATGTATGTTAAATAGGATTTTCTTAATAGTAAACAACGCATGCAGCTATCCACAGCACAACATTTAAACAAGGTTGATGCAGGATGCACTGCTCAAAATATCGTCTGAGCTGAAAGAACAACATAGGCGGCAGGCCAGAGAGACACCGCGTGTCAAACCTAACTGTACAGCGAGACAGTGCCAGAAAAGTCGCAACACCACTGTGTTAGAAGTAACGCCCGAGGCACGTAAATCGTAACTGTTCATATCAGCCAAGCACGAGCAGTGGCGACCGAGCCCTGAGCTTTGAATTCGACTGTCAAGACAGGTAGAGTGCCTAGTGGTGCAGCAATCGTAACTGTGTACAACTTTAACGATAATTCAGTAGTGTGATATTCATAATTATTTGCGAGGTTTCCGTCAAGGGTGATAGTAAACCTACACCCAATTACGATGACTATTTCATTCGCAGTTTTAGTATAATTCGATTGGTGGTGGCATTTTCAACTTAATGACGTTGACCATACTCATTTTTACACAAATCGTAACCATTCACATTTCAAAATCAGTGCGTTAAATCATAATTGATTATTTGTGGCGTTTCGAGTACGACGACGTTGATAACCTTCGTATTAGTGGAATTCGAATCAGAGCGTTCAAATTTTGATTAATTGTCACTGCGATTCAAATTGAACGACGTAAATAAATGCGTAACTGCTCATTGCAAGATTCTCAATACTGTTCGTACACATTACAATTCATTTATTTTAAACAAGTTTAGTTTGAACTTTCAATTGCACACCGTCGCACATAAAGAAACATGATTTAAATAGTCGAACAAGATCCACCACCACCACCGCCGGGGGCGACAGCGAAGACGCCTATAAGTATAAAGTTACCTCAACTTAACGCCGGCGATGTACCCCTATGGTTCGACCAAGTTGATACTCATCTTGAGTTACAAGCGTTCACGGATCCGTTAGTAGTGATAGGTGCGCTCGGCCTGGACGTGGCGGCCGAAATACGCAACGTCATACCAAATCCACTGAGAGAGAAGCCCTACGCAGCTCTCAAAACAGAGTTACAGAACAGTTATGGACTTCGGTCGAGCCAGCGTACTGGCAATCTCCTTAGCAGCGAGGAGCTCGGCGACCGAAAGCCCCCCGCTTTCCTGCTACAGATACTAACACTAATTAATGGACCTGCCTAGCCCGACGAAATTTTCCTTAAACCTCTTTTCCGCCAGCGCTTGCCCTAAAACGTGCAAACAATTCTGGCACTAGCAGTAGATGAATTATGTCTGGAGATACTAGCTCTTCGGGCCGATCGCATCATAGAGGTCGAGCATAAATCGGGACTGTACATCGCACACGTTAGAAAACTGGTAGCGAACAGTGTTAATGAGTGCAAATATACATCGATGTCACTAAAGTCTGCAATGACAGCGCCGGCACCACAGATCGAAAGTATTAAAACAACTCCAAACAAGCATCATGAGCTTAGCCGCAAAGCACGAATAGTTAGAGCAAACGGTCCGTCGCTGAGGCATGGGTCGCGGTAGAGAGCGCACGGATAGCTTTAAATCGCTGCAACGCAGCTGTTTTTAAAGCCCCGTGATGACTCTAAATATGACACGTGCTGGTACCACTATAAATTTGGCTTAAAAGACACGAAATGCAACCTACCGTGCACGTGGACTTCGGGAAACGCCAAACCCGAGTCCTAAATGTTTCCAGCAAAAGATACTCGGGCAAATTCAAAGAAAAAATAACGACCATGAGGATTCACTGTGGGAAGACGCGTATAAACTTCCTAGCCGACACAAGAGCTCCACTGTGGTGCCTCCCAGCAACCGCAGGAAATAGATCCCAGGGCGCAGATGCGATGCTAACAGCTGCGAATGGCAGCAAATCTTACCACTTACGGCCGCAAAATCTGATCCTCGAGTTGGGACTGCGTAGAAATTTTCAATGGGACTTCGTCATCGCTGATGTGACTATGCCCAATCTTGACATAGATTTCTCAACTCACTACGGCCTAACAATTAATTTGAAAAACATAATAATCCTCAACCCAACGAACAGTCTTACAGCAAATGCCTCGCAGGCACGGCTCGACTCCGCGATGCGAATAGTAGGCGCCGACGACCAAATATCAGACAGGTGCAAAGTGCTACTTCAAAAATATTCTGTGATTACCAAGCCCAGTACGCTGAAAAATTGCCTGCCCCATAGTGCAGTCCCTTACATCCCCACCCAAGGGCTACCATTATTCAGCAGGCGCAGACGACAAGCCCCGGACAAACTCGACATATCAAAAAAAACATTTGACGAGTTACCTCAGCTAGGAATAGTGCGACCGTCAGCAAGTACTGAGGACTGCACCTCTCCACCTCGTACCGAAAGGAGATGACTTCAGAGCTACAAACGATTTCAGAGCCATGAACAATGTTCCGAAAGTTGACAGGTATCCAATTCCTCACGTTCATGACTTCGCAGTACAAATAGGCGCGTTGAAATATTTCATTAAATTAGATCTTAAGTCTGCGTACTAAGCGATTCCCTTCAATGAAGCGGACATACCAAAACCAGCCGTCACAACACCATTAGGGTTGTTTGAGCATACGCGACTACTCTTCTGGTTAAAAGGCGCACCAAACACGTTCCAGAGGTTCATGGACGAAGTGCACAGAAGCATCGACAATGCATACGCGTATGTCGATGACGTCCTCTTAACAAGCGAAACCGAAGACGAGCACTTCAATCATATTGAAAGCGTCTTCAAACGCCTTCAAACGTACGGCCTAGCCATCAACATAGCAAAATGCAATTTCGTCCAGGAAAATCTAGAATTCCTGGGTCATCAAATCAGCAAAGACTGCATAAAACCGCTGCCAAGCAAGGTAGCAGCTACCAAGATTACCCGAAACCGGCAGACATGCACGGACTAAGGCGCTTTCTTGGAATGGGGAATTACTATCACAGGTTCCTGCCTCATGCCGCGGAAACAGTATCACCCATCAATGACCTACTAAAGACCAAGCGTAAGGGCACCTCAACGGTAGTTGCTTGGACACATGAGGCAGAGAAAGCGTTCATGCTTATAAAAATTCAACTAGCCAACCTTACAGCTCTGAGATTTCCCAGCGCTTCAGCACAGCGATCGGTCGTGGTAGATGCATCAGCGACAGCGGCAGGAGCGGTCCTGCAACAAGCGGTAGATGGGAAGATACAACCTCTCGCATTCCTTAGCAATCGATTTGCAAATGCAGAAATAAAATACTCGACGTTCTTCCGAGAGCTTTTCGCAGCTTACCTTGCCATTAAGCATTTCAAATACGCGCTTCAAGGGACCCAGTTTTGTCTCTACACAGACCACCAGCCTAAACTGAGGCTGTTCAAGTTTCAAATTTTGGACAGTCACTCACCCCGAGAGGCGAGGCATATATCATACATTCTTAAATTCACTTCTGATGTGCGATACATCTGCGGTAGAGATGACGGAGTAGCCGATGCGCTCAGTAGAATCAATGCGATAAATGTGGTATCGGAACCTTCACGACGAGGAATTATAATCCACGATCGATGAACAATTTGAGGCGTATCAAAAAGGGCGAAGCTTACCCACACAAACTAGATTGCAGAAATGGCATCGCCTACGAATTTTCACACCTGAGCCACGATCGTTCATTCCGAAATCAATGTGCGAGCGGTACATGAGGTTTCAGCACGACCTCGCTTATCCCTGTCAGGCGAACTGTACATTTGATTAAGACTAAAGCGTTCTGGCCTAACATGAGCAAAGACATTCGTAAACTAGCTCAAACGTGTCAACAATGTCAATCATCGAAAATCCCTCGCCCTAATGAGGCACCCATACAACATTTTGAACCAGTCTCAGATCGATTCAAAGCGGTTCATATGGATATTGTCGGTCCGCTCCCGTACAGCAATGACTACCGTTATTTACTTACTATAGTAGACAAATACAGTAGATGGCCCAGAGCAGTTCCGCTTGTGGACATGACTGCTGAAACTGTAGCCAGGGCATTCCTTGAAAATTGGGTTGCCAGGTACGGGTTACCCGAAAAATTTACGACTGACGGGTCAGCGGAGCAAATTTCGAAACGCAATTAACAAGCCATTTACGTAAGCTACGTGGCATCCGAAAAATCCGCACCACGAGCTACCATCCCCAGTGCAACGGTATCATCGAAAGATTCCATCGCACATTAAAAACTAGTCAAAAGTGCCAACAAAATCCGCAAGATTGACACACAAGCCTCCCTTAGTTTTGTTAGGCCCGCTCACAGCGCCGAAAGCAGAACTCGAATGTCCTGTGGCCGAAATGCTGTACGGCACCACACTCAGTGTACCAGGCGACCTCGTAGAACCGTCGGACAACACAGACTTGCCGCCTTACAGATTTTCAATAAAAATCCTCCACGCTATGACACATTCAAAATTTCATTCCCCAAAATGAACCCAAATCAAGGGCATAATCGATCCTTACTCTACAAACACGCACGCATGCATTTATCAGGGTAAACGCGGTACAGCGGCCTTTGACCAGACATTAAGAAGGTCCATTCCGCTGCGCAAAGCAAGGCTCGAAAGCTTATAAAATAGTTACACCATTGTATTAACCGCATTGAAAGCTTTGCCACAGGATGCAGTTCCTCCTGGTGGCGAAAGTTTCTCCGCACGCCACTTGCACATACGCTGTGGGGGATTCAACACAAAGCTGTGACGCGCAATGCCAACAACCAATCAGCGACAAGGATTTTGGGCGCCATCCAATCAGCAACTAGGATAGGCGCTGGGATTTGGACCGCAAAGTCCAAGACTGAAGGAAAGTCTGTAATTTAAGCATTACATTGCATTCTAGCAATAAAATATTAATTATTGACAGGTTTAGGCAAAGACTTCACCAACCTAATATAGGAGTAATGAAACAACTTGTAATTATCAAGCAATTTAGTAACTTAAAATCAACATACATGGCACCATCAGTGTTGTGTTCTAATGTTAAATCTGAATGGCTGAACCGCTTGGGTCCTGTCAGTGGCATCACTCTCGAGCCTAACGCCACCACTACAAGGTACAGCTTTAGGCCAGCGCGCAGCGCTTGTGTATTCAATATCGACAGTGCGCAGTTGAAGTTTTGTGATAGTTAGGTTTGTAAATTAACATTAGTTTCTAGTTTTTGTCTACAAGAATCGTAAGTACATATTATTACCCTACCATTTATCTGTCCTCAGAGGTTTACTGCTAGCCGCTACCCACACCCTGCTCCTGGCCCCCATCGGCCACGTCAGGTCATCAAGCATGGACAGAGCAGGAAATTTCATTTATGTGATAGAAATGATCCTATCCTCAATAGTCAGGTTGCGTGCAATTTTGTATAGTATTCAAACTCTAGTTACACGAAAACGGTCCTTCCTTCCTCTTCTTATCCACATCTGACTGCTCACTCACTGTGAAACTAACAAAAAGAGTTTTATTTGAAGCAAAAGCTCACAAATAGTTTAGATGCGAATAATATTAAATGGAAATAAAGCTAACCCTTTTTCTTTATATCCTTCAGGTCAAGTATTCTTAGTTGGTTACGCTATTGAAGTCATTGAAAAGGCATTCCTGATAATGATACTGTAGCGATTGAACAGGCACTCCCAGTAACGATAGCAATAACAGTAGTGTAAAGGGATGCAAATATGCCCTGGAAATAGGGGATACAAATATGCCCTGGTAATAGGGGATGCGAATATGCTCTGGAAATAGGGGATGCAAATATGCCCTGGAAATAGGGGATGTAAATATACCCTGGAAATAGGGGATGCAAATATGCCCTGGAAATAGGGGATGCAAATATGCCCTGGAAATAGGGGATGCAAATATGCCATGGAAAAAGGGGATGCAAAACAGCCCTGGAAATAGGGATGAAAGACGGCCCTAGAGATAGGGCCTACAAATATGCTCTGTGAAGGAATTAGATATAAGATGACTAGTTCTTTGAACCTATTATCGAATGTAATTGTTATGGGATATGTTATTTGTTAATGTGTCTAACTTAAGCGCTGTATATCTCGGACATTGTAGTTTTATGTTGAGACGAATTGATTTTGTGATCAAGTTAGTTACTGTTGGTACATAAAGATACCAAGAACGCAAGTTTTTTGTGAGTCGGCCGATGTATTTGTTAGGATGTTTTTTTTTGTTAGTGTGTCTGACTTAGTCGCTGTATTTCTCGGACATTGTAGTTAGATGTTATGACAAATTGATCTTGTGGTCAAGTTAGTTACTGATGGTACAAAGAGACTGCCCAGGATGGCTGGGGAAGAGGGGAGGGGTTGACCGGAGTCAGGCGGTGTCCAAAACGCAAGTAGAAGCGATTGCTATAGTTCAACCGCAAGTGGTAATTACCAATGCCAATTAGCGATTTTATCTCTGGATGTGCGGTCACACAAAAATTAGTTTTTTCCATACGGGAATATTTCAGTTTCCTTACGGTATCTGGTTGCTTTCATTTACGTTTGCTTACGTACGGATTATATAGATGTACGTTTTTAGGTCTTGTCGATGCTGTATATGATTG
>SDVV010045726.1:0-10041 GCA_016164225.1 Gammarus roeselii
GTGACAGGACGGTGACCGGACGGTGTAATGACGCGCTCGGTGACAGGTGAGAGAGCTTGCTTGTTGCTCTCTCACCCCGTGACAGGACGGTGACCGGACGGTGTAATAACGCACTCGGTGACAGGTGAGAGAGCTTGCTTGTTGCTCTCTCACCCCGTGACAGGACGGTGACCGGACGGTGTAGTGATGCTCTCGGTGACAGGTGAGAGAGCTTGCTTGTTGCTCTCTCACCTTGTGACAGGACGGTGACCGGACGGTGTAATGACGCACTCGGTGACAGGTGAGAGAGCTTGCTTGTTGCTCTCTCACCTTGTGACAGGACGATGACCGGACGGTGTAATGACGCACTCGGTGACAGGTGAGAGAGCTTGCTTGTTGCTATCTCACCCTGACAAGACGGTGACCGGACGGTGTAGTGATGCTCTCGGTGACAGGTGAGAGAGCTTGCTTGTTGCTCTCTCTCCTTGTGACAGAACGGTGACCGGACGGTGTAGTGACGCTCTCGGTGACAGGTGAGAGAGCTTGCTTGTTGCTCTCTCACCTTGTGACAGGACGGTGACCGGACGGTGTAGTGACGCTCTCGGTGACAGGTGAGAGAGCTTGCTTGTTGCTCTCTCACCTTGTGACAGGACGGTGACCGGACGGTGTAGTGATGCTCTCGGTGACAGGTGAGAGTTTGCTTGTTGCTCTCTCACCTTGTGACAGGACAGTGACCGGACGGTGTAGTGACGCTCTCGGTGACAGGTGAGAGAGCTTGCTTGTTTCTCTCTCCCCTTGTGACAGGACGGTGACCGGACGGTGTAATGACGTACTCGGTGACAGGTGAGAGAGCTTGCTTGTTGCTCTCTCACCCCGTGACAGGACGGTGACCAGACGGTGTAATGACGCTCTCGGTGACAGGTGAGAGAACAGGTCCCTGCGTCGAGAAGCCGTCGCTTGAGCACAATGGTCATCAAATGAGCGGCTTCCCCAATACAATGCTACGTAGAGAGCAATGATACTCCGCAAACACGGAAATGTATGAACGCATCGTACATGGTTTCATACGACGTCCATCAACGACCTAGAGTAGTAGGACTAGCAGTAGGATGTGCACCAAGGATTTCGACAGACTAAGGCTAGGATTAACATGGGGATTAGAAAAATCAAGTTGCGACCAATCCAAACACAAAAAGCCTGTATATAGTTCTTAATATCTCGAGTCAATAATTCAACTTAGCTATTGTGAGTCCCTGTAGAGCAGCACAAGGACTTTTAAATGTAAACATCATAGCTCAAGAGCAGTGAGCTCATTCAGGTAACTGAGCGACACTACCAGGTACATTTCTCTAAGCACAGCAGCTCTATGTAACTTTGAGGCATTACAGTCAAAGGCAGGTGCATCATATCTTAATTTTAATCACGTACAGTGGAGTCAGAGGGCGGCATGACCAAATGACCCCGTCTCTGCGTGCACCTGTATCCAGCCGCCACAGGATGCCCGGCACTAACATAGCACCGTAACACGTCTCGGTAGCAGTGCCCCGCAGGGCAAGACAGCTAGGACAGAAGCTATTGTTACTGCGGGGGCTGGGCGGACCCGAGGAAACGTCAGGAATGAGAAATTACAGGATGTGTAATTATTCTGTTGTTGAGGCAAAGCAGAAACGGCGGCGTGCGGGGAGAATTTCAACGAAGTGATCACCATTCGGCTCCTGAATAATGCGAACTGAGAGGTAATGCGGCGTAACAAAAACCCTCAGTGTAGCACTACATCACTGCGTCACTGTAGAGCATTGCTAGTACAGAACCTCACGCATGGATCTCGGCAACGCGGGTTCTCGGCAAAGCCAGTCATCGGCAGAGCCAGTCCTCGGCAGTGCCAGTCCTCGGCAAGCTCGGTAGCGAAAGTTTTCGACAACGCCAGGCTCGGCAGCGACAATCCTCGGCAACCCCAGGCTCGGCAGCGTCAGTCCTTGGCAACGCCAGGCTCGGCAGCGACAATCCTAGGCAACCCCAGGCTCGGCAGCGTCAGTCCTTGGCAACGCCAGGCTCGGCAGCGCCAGTCTATGCCACGCTAGGCTCGGCAGCGCAAGTCCTGGGCAACGCCAGGCTCGGCAGCGCCAGTCCTCGGAAGCGCCAGGCTTGACAGCGCCAATCCTCAGCCACGCCAGCCCTCGGCAACGACAGGCTTGATGGCGGCAGTCCTCTGCAACGCCAGTCCTCGGCAACGCCAGGTTTGGCAGAGCCAGTCCTCGGCCATGGCAGGCCGGCAGCGCAAATCCTGTGCAACGCCAGCCCTCGGCAACGCAAGGCTCGACCGCGCAAGTTCAGGGCAAAGCCAGGCTCGGCAGCGCCAGCCATCGGCAACGCCAGGCCTCGGCAGCGCCATTCTTCGGCCACACAAGTGCTTAGATACGCAACACCTTTCTTCCATATCGCAACCTCATGTACCTTAAATGTCTGTATTTTTACGCAGAGACTTATGACAGTACGATAATACCATACAGTCTGTATATGAGCTCTCCAACCCACATATGCCCACACACACTTCAATATCCTTTGATACCCAATGTATTGTGCGGATGCTATGGATCATGAATGCCTACACGTTGTGGAGGACTCTGTATTGTCACCTAATCCAATCAGATGGCCTTAGTCTATCATAATACGCATTCCGGATTATTTATTGGGCATGAGTATGTAAAGTAGCGAGCGAAAATGTTTATGATTCAAAACTGAGTGAGATCTTCGATGTCCATTTTCCGCTCTATATTTGAACTTATCAGAAATTTGAGTAATATTACCCATTAAGAAGCTTTGTCCACACATAGTACCATAAGAAATTTATTTGTAAATTTAATTCCACGTGGGGAAAGTCAATTTTGTTTTTCCTATCACAGACTAACCCTAAACGAATTTTTGCTCGCTACGGTACAATGTTACCGTGCCTCAAAAATACATCACCGGGTTGTAAATGGAAAAAGATTTTTTGGCTTCTTTGTTTGTTATGTCAGTGGTTCTCTAACTTACCTAGGCCCACCCATATCGTCGCATTCTTTGCTATCCAATGAATTAGGCTGTGGGTCTGAATTGAGAATTCTTACTAACTGCTATGTAAAAGATGCCAAGGTCCAATCGCAACACAGTATGTCATCAGGATATGATGCATATGCATTGTGTACTTGTACTCTACCTTGATAGCTGTCTAGTCGTGACACGTTACAGGGAGCTGTGCTCCTATGCTCAGGTAGGTAACTTGTACCCTACCTTGATAGCTGTCTTGTCGTGACACGTTACAGGGAGCTGTGCTCCTATGCTCAGGTAGGAAACTTGTACCCTACCTTGACAGCTGTCTCGTCGTGACACGTTACAGGGAGCTGTGCTTCTATGCTCAGGTAGGAAACTTGTACCCTACCTTGATAGCTGTCTCGTCGTGACACGTTACAGGGAGCTGTGCTCCTCTGTTCAGGTAAGAAATTTGTACCCTACCTAGATAGCTGTCTCGTCGTGACACGTTACAGGGAGCTGTGCTCCTATACTCAGGTAGGAAACTTGTACCCTACCTTGATAGCTGTCTCGTCGTGACACGTTACAGGGAGCTGTGCTCCTATGCTCAGGTAGGAAACTTGTACCCTACCTTGATAGCTGTCTCTTCGTGACACGTTACAGGGAGCTGTGCTGCTATGCTCAGGTAGAAAACTTGTATCCTACTTTGATAGCTGTCTCGTCGTGACAGTTACAGGGAGCTGTGCTCCTATGCTCAGGTAGGAAACTTGTACCCTACCTTGACAGCTGTCTTGTCGTGACACGTTACAGGGAGCTGTGCTCCTATGCTCAGGTAGGAAACTTGTACCCTACCTTGATAGCTGTCTCGTCGTGACACGTTACAGGGAGCTGTGCTCCTATGCTCAGGTAGGAAACTTGTACCCTACCTTGATAGCTGTCTCGTCGTGACACGTTACAGAGAGCTGTGCTCCTATGCTCAGGTAGGATTTGATTTGATTTGGGCCTCATTTCCACCAGAGCCTCAACGTGAGTCGTAATAGGCTCCCCCGTAGGGCGCGACCGTCGTTGATTTAGGTAAGTCCGCACGACCTCGCGTGCGAAAATATTGGTTTTGTCAAGATAAAGTCAGTACATATTTTAATTGTGGCATATTCGCGTACTAGCGCGTACGAAGGAGTATAGAGTTGATGCGTATCTTCGTAAAATGTGTTGTTGTTTTTGTGCGTAATGAGGTGGAGGGACCACCTCATTTGCACAGGTGTCAGAGGTTTACACAGCTTCGTATAGTCCGGTGTGTTTTCCGAAAGCGATAAGCTTTTTACTGTGGGTTGGGTCCGTGAGTAGGCTTTGTAGGTTGCACGGGGGGGGCTGCCGCGAGTGCGTTACAATCCATCAGTTAGTGTTTCACGCTGATAGCCACTTGGTAGCAACAGGGGCAAGGTGGCGCGTTTGGTCCTATGTCAACATCCATCAGGTGGTTGTGAGTTATCCACGTGTGTCCCGTGCACAAGCGGTTGATGAACTCTTGCTCTTTTCTGTTGGTGAACTTCGTTTCCCATTCTCCGACTGAAGGTTTGACTGAAAGCATCTTTTGTCCACTCTGCTGCCACATTTTATCCCATCGGGATGTTATATGGGAGTTGATGATAGGGAACCAGTCCCGGTAATGTATTGCAAAAAATTGTTCTTGGTGAGTAGATGCTAGTTTAGCAAGCGCGTCCGCAAGTTCGTTTCCTCTTATTCCCGCGTGCCCGGGGATCCAGCAGAACTCGACTGCCTGACCCGTCTCGGTCATCACACAGAGAGCGTGCTGCATCTTACGTAAAACAGGATGTTCATAATGCAGTGTTTTAAGCTGGGTGAGGACACTCAGACTGTCTGAGAATACGACGTATTTGGGGAAGCGATGTGTTTTTGCGGTAGAGACGGCTAGTTCGAGGCCTCTTGTGCTGGGGTGGCCAAGAGTGGGGTGTCCCCGCACACAGCGGCGGCTCCCACTCCGTCCGCGGTTTTGGAGCCGTCAGTGTATATGTGGCGGTGCTCTAAATATTCTTCCTCGAGTAGTCTTAGGAATTCGTGCCGGTACCCATTGGTTGGAGTAGTTGCTTTAGGGTAGATTTGCAGGTCTAGGTTGACCGGTGGTGGGTTGATCATCCATGTTGGTGTGTTGATTTGAAGGATTCGGTAGGAAAATGAAGGCTTAATAGCTTTTCGATTGATGTTGAGCGAGGTCAGCAGGTTGTCCATGCGTAGGAAAAACGGTGGGCATATATTATTTTTTGCCGCAAAAAAGGCGCTTATCAGATATGTTAGTGCTGTAGCTGATTGCTGGGTTGTTGATAAGACTTCTAGTCTTAAAATAGTATTGTAGCGAAAGTTTGTCTCGCCGGAGCGGAAGTGGAAGTTCGTTAGCGAGCACGTTAAGTGATTCTATTGAAGTGGAGCGGAACGCGCCGGTTGTGATACGCAAAGCATTGTTTGCGATGGTCGAGAGAGGGTCGAGAGTAGTTTTGGCTGCAGATCCGCAAACAACGGCTCCGTAGTCCATGCGCGATCGTATTATTGCTCTGAACAACGTCATTCCGGTGTCCATGTCGGCACCGAACTTCAGGGATGTTACCGATTGGATAAGTCCCGTCGACGTTTTGCATCGAGTCGCCAGGGCTGCAATGTGGGGTCACCACGTGAGTTTAGGATCCCACACAAGACCCAGGAATTTGATCGTTTCTTCGTATACTAGGTGTGTTGTGCAGCGTTAGGGCTGGTTTCAGGTGTAAGCCGGGCACAAGGGTAAAGTGCATGCTTTTAGGTTTAGAGGGCGAGATTCGGAATCCGTTTAGGGAAGCCCAGTTCCCGACTAGGTTTAGGCACTTCTGGAGTTCATATTGAATTGTTATGAGGCTGGGGTGTCGGTAGCTTATTTGTAGGTCGTCCACGTATAGCGATGAGAGCAGTCTTCCGTCTCTGGGAAGAATGTCGGCTAGCTGATCGATTTTGAGGATAAAGAGAGTGACACTGAGGACGCTTTCCTGGGGAGCGCCCGTTTCTTGCGGATATGACGGAGACTGAGTGTCGCCAACCTTGACCCTGAAGGTGCGATTTTGAAGAAATTGGTGGATGGAAAGTGGTAGCCGACCTCTCAAACCTTTACGGTGGAGATCCTTCATGATCCCGTATTTCCACGTAGTGTCGTATGCTTTCTCAACGTCGAAAAATATGGAAACCACGTGTTCTCTTCGGACGAAGGCCTGTCTAATGTCTGATTCTAGTCGTACGAGGTGGTCCGTTGTGGAGTGGCGCTTACGGCCACCGCACTGGATGTTGTTAAGGCCTGCATGCATTTCAAAGTAGTCGACTAGGCGTGAGTTTATCATTCTTCCATAGTCTTACATAGGACGCTAGTTAGGGCAATGGGACGATAGTAATGTGGGTCGCTGTGACATTTTCCGGGTTTCGGTATCGGGATAATTACAGATTTCCGCCATTGGTTGGGAAAGAATGAATTTGAATACAGCGTATTAAACACATTTAGAAGGTGCTGGAGAGCGTTGTCAGGAAGGTGTTTGATCATGTTGATGTGCAATCGGTCCGGCTCGGGTGAGGTTTCACGAGTGTGGTCAATTGCATATTGTAGTTCATGGATGGAGAAAGGTTTGTTGTAGAATTCTTCATTTGTGGAAGTGAAGTCGATATGCTCACTTTCTCTTAGGATCTTTTCCTGTTGGAAAGAAGCCGTATAATTTGTTGATTGTGATATCTGGCTGAAAGTCTGAGCTAGTTTGTCCGCGATGTCCGCGTATGAAGAATAGACAGTGTCTCCGTCCGACAGTATGTGGATAGGTCGCTCGGGGCGCCCTTGGATACGTCTGATTTTTTCCCACACTTGGGAAAGAGGGGTGTTTCGATTGATTGTGTTAACTAGCTGGGTCCAGCTTTCTCGCTTCTTCTCCACACCAAGTTTACGGAACACGGCAGTTTCCCTTTTCCAGGCTACTCTGTTCCTGGAAAACGTGCGCGGCGGAAGGCCTCGCACATCCTGTCACGCCGATCCCTTGCTTCTCGTACCTCCGGGCACCACCAAGGTTTTGGGAAAAAGGTTGAGGGTACATATTGGGGAATGCATGCAGTAGCTGCACTTTGGAATTGTCCGTATAGATGTATGATAAGGTCGTGCTCTGAAATGTCTTCGGGAAGGCCCTCCACATCGTCCCATGCAACATGTGTCGAGTATTCCTCCCAGCTGGCTTTCCGGTAGTTGAATCGAAGTTCCTGTGTGTTAGGATTGTTTGGTCGGTTAGTAAGGAGCGGTATGATTACTGGGTTGTGATCACTGTCATGTGTTAAAGGCAGGACTCCCCAAACGAGTTGGGGAGCTAAAGTAGGGGAACAGATTGATAAATCGATAGCGGTTTAACTTTCGAGGGTGATCCGTGGGGGTTGTCCGCCGTTAAGAAGGACCAGGTTGTGAATGTCTATGGTGTTGGCCATTATCACCTCTCTGGGGTCTGTTCTCACGCATTCCCACACTTCGTAGTGGCTGTTGAAGTCTCCAAGGAGAAGTACGGGATGGTGCAGTTGGTTAAGCAGATCGGTCATTAGTACCTCCGTGAGGTTGTGTTCACGTGACGAGTAGATGGATACCACTGTAATTGGTCTTGAGATACATATCTTCACTGCGACAGCTTGGAGTTCTGTTCTCAGAGGGAGGAGGTGATGAGGTATGTTTTGGTGGATCATAAGTGCCACTCCGCGGTGTGCAGTCACATTATTGTGGCCTTCGCGACGGTGTATGACATATTGAGGGATAGAAAAGGTGGCAGTGTCGCGGAGTTTGATCTCCTGGAGGCCTACCACCAAAGGTTTATGGGTGGAGATTAGCGATAGTAATTCATCTTTCTTGCTTCTAAGACCCTGGCAATTCCACTGAAGTATTGTGTTGTTCATTTCGGATTTGTTTCACTCCCAAATTTTGGTGGTCTGGAGCGGTCTCGTGATTTGTAGGTGCTTTCGTGGTGTTCTTGTCTATGAGGGGCAGGTGTCCTAGATCGAGAGCGTTCACATGAGCGTCCGCTTTTTGTAGAACATGATCTCCTAGACTCACTGCGTTCTCGGCTGTGAGTGCTCTTGTAGGAAGAAGAGGAAGAGGGAGTACGATCTTTGTGTTTGCTTCTTGAGCGAGCGCGTTTCTCTTCTTTGGAGGATCTTTTAAACATTATGATGGGCTGAGTAGTTGTTGTTGAGATATTTGAGTCGAGTGCGATGCGTGGTAAATCAGTGTTCTGGGGTATCAGTTCTTCGTTGAAGATTTTCAAGGCGTCCTCACGCAAGCGATGGTCGTTCTCACTTGTGAGATGTTCTGGTGTTGGGCATGTTAGCTGAGGGTTGAATACCTCACTTTAGTATTCGCTGGGTGCGGTTGCAGTTAAGACCGTCAGAAGTCGTTCAACGCTCTGATCGAGGCGAGCTGTGGTTTGTGGAGTGCTACTAATCTTTTTGCTTCGTGGCGAGAGGGTGTCGCGTATCCCGCGGTCGTCGTCGGAGGAATCATCGTCTCTTGGCCTTTTGCTTTTCGGATTCTTGGACCTCTCCTTGTAGTCGACCGAGGCAGCATCCATCGTAATGCTTTCCTGGGCACTGGTGGATTCGTTGCTTGGGGCGCCCGCCTCTATTACGAGGGCGGTCACTGGACTGGTTGTGGTATTGTTAGTACTAGAGAGGGATTTTGGGGTCATGGTAGTAGTTTGTGTCATCTGTACACAAATATTGTCTTTTGGGGTAGACTTAGAAGATTTAACTGTTTTGGCGTAATTTAAATTACGGCAGTTTGGGTTTTCGTCCTAAAAGATTTGGATGGCTTGTTCTCGTGTGACTCTGCGGTCATTTTGTATGATTGTCATTGTTTTTTGGTCCATCTGCTTTGGGCAGTCGCAGTCGCGGTCGCCTGCCTCATAAAGGCATGAGCAGTGGTAGCATTTAGGTTGGCGGGCTGTGCAGTCCTTTCGGTCATGCTCGCCGGCGCACCTTTTACAGCGTTGAGGTATGTATGGTTTGCAGTATTTGATGACGTGGCCGTATTCCAGGCATTTTTTGCACATAGCAGGCTATGTCGCCACTGGGTAAATTTTTGTTTTTCCCTGTTCGCCCGGGATTTCTATAATTTCCGGTGTGTCACGTCCTGGGAAAATGATTTGGTACGTGGTGGTGTGGATGTTTCGTGGTTTAATCCATGTTGCTAGGGAAACGTTGGTGATTCCATAATCCTTTGCTAAACCCACTTCAAAAGCCCTTAGGTCAGTTCTGGGAGTGTAGTTGGAAGTGTATATAATTCGTCTTGTAGCATTGAAGAACGGATGTACTTCGACAGCTACCTTGTGTTCGTCTATTTTGTTAATCCTTTGTAAAGCGTTACTTTGCTCAATATTAACGACGTGGGCCAGATACTTCTTGCCCTGTCGGTTAATGTTTATCGGTCTGCCTCCCAGTTGTTTGGAAAGCGAGTTCATCATGGCGAATGGGTTCATTGAGGGGGCAACTTTGGTTGCACCACTATCTTCAAGCGTTATGAGGAAGTAGGTAGGGAATGATGCTGATCTTCTCTCCTGGGTGGGAGGGTCAGCTTGGGGGGATCGAATCGCGGGCGCAGCCTCTCGTCGCCCGACTTTGTGCTCAGTTTGATATTGCAGGATCTCTCTCTCAGTCTTGTCCTGGGGGCAGTCTTCGTGTCCCGAAGGGTGGCCGTTTACTTTGCAGTAAAAGCAGTGAGGTTCTTCGGATGGGCACGACAAGGGATCGTCTCGCTTATCGTGGTCGTCCTGGCAGCAGTGTGAGCATCTTTTTTTTCCGTTACAATTTTGTCTCGTGTGTCCGTATTTCTGACATTTGTAGCATCGCATCGGACGTCTTTCGAAGGGTGTAACCTTGGTTTTGGCGTCAAAGAAGGGTATATCTATGTAGTTAGGTGGGGTGGGGCAATTGAATTTAAGCAGAAGGGCCGTGGTGGTGTTTCTTCTTGGTTTGATTTTTGGTGCGATTTTCGCTTCAACTATACATTCC
>SDVV010045727.1:0-10041 GCA_016164225.1 Gammarus roeselii
GTCCCGTTGTATACTCCCTTATAATGGAATTGTTTTTTTTGCTGTGGACGACTCTATTCAAAACACGAGTATGTCTGTAATAGTGATCACTATTTGCAGCAGTGCGTGTACAAAGAAAGGAAGAATAAAGAAGAAACGTTTGTTCACGAGATGCCTCGTGGTAATCTTTTACAAAGTATTGATGATCTAAATTGTTACAGTTATGTAGGTAGAGCATACCCACAATTTGCAAGGTATCCTGTATGCACATAGAAGGATATCACTTGCATCTCTGAAGTATTGATTAAAATTAGTAGTGCACGAGAAGATATCTACAATGAGAAGAGTGATGTGATGTTCTACGCACGGTTTATCTTTGGAGAGTTTATCTATGGACATTTATCTATGGACAGTATATCTATGTAGAGTTTATCTATGGACAGTTTATCTATGGACAGTTTATCTATGGACAATTTATTTATGGAGAGTTTATCCATGGAGAGTTTATCTAGAGACAGTTTATCTATGGACAGTTTATGTATGGAGAGTTTATCTATGGAGAGTTTATCTATGGAGAGTTCATCTATGGACAGTTCTTCAATGGAGAGTTTATCCATGGAGAGTGCAATAAAGCATTCCAAGGGCCCATTCGTAAACTGTATACCCTTTCCAACGGGATAAGCCCATTACCTCTGGAGGTCCCGCATTTCAATTAGCCCATAACCACCAGATGTCCTACCGAACTGTTAACCCATTGCCTCTAAAAGTATTTGCGGATTACCTCTAGAGGTCCTACACGACTGTTAGCCCATCAACTTCAGAGGTCCTATAGAACTATTAACCTATTACTTCTAGAGGTCCTACAGAACTGTTTGCAGATTACCTCTAGAGGTCCTACACGACTGTTAGCCCATTACCTTCAGAGGTCCTATAGAACTATTAACCCATTACCTCTAGAGGTCCCACACATCTATTAGCCCAGTACCTCTACAGACCCTACACGACTATTACATTACCTGTATAGGTCCTATAGAACCATTCTCCCATTACCTGTAGTAGTCCTTCAGCACTGGATAGCCTTCGGTAACGGTCTTCAAATTGAACTGAACCCCATTAAAACATACACTAATTATCCAACTTATCCGACCAAGGATCTTAATATAATTTAAATAGCACTGTTTTTACAGCATTAATTCCATTATAAGGCGGGGCCCTCCACATGAATTAGTGTCATTACTTACTATCACAAGAGTCCTACCCCACGTGAAGGATGGGGTCCTGGTCAGCACGCCTGGGAGGATCGATGGGCCTGTCGAGAACATCCCAAGTGTTATTAAGGATTCAGCTCATCCCTCTATTGAAAGTTGTTGTGCCCGTATCTTGTCTTGGTCATCTTCATGTTGGCTATTATATAATGGAACATTATGAGCGTATTTAGTTGTAATGTCCGGGTTTCAAATGACTTGTACCACTTGTATAAATTTACAGTTGAAATCGATGGAGAATTGAAATAATGAAGAATAACGTGTGATACAATGGTATGTATTTATTTGTGATTGAAAAGAGGATGCATTTTACAGCTGACATCAATCTACGATCACATCACAATGCATATTTACACTAAGTTTATCAACGTGCTTAGTCGTCTTCACGACGCTGCAATCAATTCTGCACTAATAGATAGTTAACGTGTGTCAGCACAATTCTGCACTAATAGATAGTTAACGTGTGTCAGCACAATTCATTTGCTTACACTCCTGATTGCTTACATAATTTATTTGCATACAATTGCTCGGATAAAAAATTTTGAACACTTTAAAAAATTAAATGTTAAATATGTATATTTTTCATGCTGATATATATTTAATCGCATCAACCTGACACCTTTGAACACAAGTTTTTGTTTATTTTTTGCCCACTACTCCATGGTGACCGTTTGATTGGTACCCGTCAAGCAGCTTCTGTAAAAAAATATCTTCATTTCATGTCCTGTCTAAAGCTCCATGGTAATCAATTTTGTGTTCATGTTCAACTAAAGAATCCCTCGATACAGATTTAATTGGGGTCCCGGTTTTTTTTTGGGAGAACAACTGCAACAAAATATTACCCCATGAATATGGATTAGATGCAGTTAGAGGTTTCAGAGTTGTCCTAATGCCAGGACACACGCGAAACTATTTTCCGAAGCCTCTTCCACTCTCCTCACATGGTGGCGCTACACGTGAACTACTCTCACGTCCTACTCGCGCTACGTACGATCACCCCACTCGCCCCACTCGCGCCCCATATGGTCACCCCGCTCTCCCCGCTGGCGCCCCGTACGAGTCACCCCCCTCGCCCCGCTCGTGCCCCTTACGGGTCAACCCACTCACCCCACTTGCGCCACGTACGGTCACCCCACTCGCCTACTCGTACCCCATACGGTCACCCCGCTCACCCCGCTCGCACTCCGTACGGGTCACCCCACTCACCCCGCTTGCCCCCCGTACGGTCATCCCATTTGCCCCACTCGCGCCTGGTACGGTCACCCCACTCGCCCCATTTGAGCCCGTACGGTCACCCCACTTGCCCACTCGCACCCCGTACGGTCACCCCGGTCGTTCCGCTCGCGCTCCGTACAGGTCACCCCACTCGCCTTAATCGCATTCCGTACGGGTCACCCCACTCACTTCGCTTGCGCCCTGTACGGGTCACCCCACTCGCCGCACTAGCGTCTGGTACCGTCACCCCACTCGCCGCACTAACACCCTGTACGGTCACCCCACTCGCCGCACTAACATCCTGTACGGTCACCCCACTCGCCGCACTAACACCCTGTACGGTCACCCTACTCGCACCGCTCGCGCCAGTACGGTCACCCCACGCGCCATGCTTACTCCCCGTACGGTCACCCCACTCGTCGTGCTTACTCCCCATACGGTCACCCCACTCGTCTCACTTCCTCTTCGTACGATCACCCCACTCGCCGCCTTCACTCCCCTTGCGGTCACCCACTCGCAGCGCCCACTCCTCGTACGGTCACCCCACTCGTCTCACTTCCTCCCCATACGATCACCCCACTCGCCGCCTTTACTCCCCGTACAGTCCCCCCACTAGCCGCGTTTATTCCTCGCAAGTTCCCCCCACTCGCCGCGCTTACTCCTCGTACCGTCCCTCCACTCGCCGCGCTTACTCCCGGTACGGCCCCCCACTCGCCGCACTTACTCCCGGTACAGCCCCCCGCTCGCCGCGCTTACTCCCCGCATAGTCACCCCACTCCCCGCACTGTCACCCCACTCGCCGCCCCACTCCCCGCGCTTACTCCCCGCACGGTCAACCCACTCCCCGCACTGTCACCCCACTTGTCGCGCCCACTCCCCGCGCTTACTCCCCGCACGGTCACCCCACTCCCCGCACTGTTACCCCACTCGTTGCGCCCACTCCCCGCACTTACTCCTCGCACGGTCACTCTACTCTCCGCGCCCACTCCTCGCGCCCACTCCCCGCACGGTCACCCCACTCGCCGCGCTTACTCTCCGTACGCCCCCCCCCCCTCGCCGCGTTTACTCCCCCGCACGGTCACCCCACTCACCTCCCCACTCTCCGCGCTTACTCCCCGCACGGTCACCCCACTCCTCGCGCTTACTCCCCGCACGGTTACCCCACTCCCCGCGCTCGCGACAACGAGTCAGTCGTTCGATCAGGTGCGGCGTAAGCATTAATTTTGCCAGCACCTCGGCCATTGCGCGTATCCGTGCTGTCGTGTGAAAATGTAGAATAATTTGTGACGCTGGGAAGCGATCATTAAAATTAAATAATAACACCTTGCACATACAACACACACAAACACTCACCTACGCACGCACACCGTGCTCAGATTAGGAGCCGTTACATTAGTTGTGTGTATTTGTTCGTTTCGCCTTTTGTGTACGAAATGAAATTTAAATACTTTGGCACGGAGAACTGCGCGGCAGGTAGAACAAAAAATATAGTCTCTCCAGCCGGTCGCTCTCCGACAAGTTTAATGGCAATTAAATTAGATGTTTGGTTTGGGAAGGATCCAGCGCGAAGGCTGGTGTCCAGGCGTTAGGAGGGCGATTGCGGGGCTGGACCCGGGTTGAACGGGTTGTTCGGGGTGGTGCAGGGCTGTGTGGAGCTGTGCGGGGCTGTACGGATCTGTTCGGGGCTATACGAAGCTGTACGGGGCTGTACAAGGCTGTACGGGTCTGTGCGTGGCTGTACGGGGCTGTACAATGCTGTACAGAGTAGTACGGGGTTGTGTGGGGCTTTACGGGTCTGTGTGCAGTTTTGTAGGGCGTTACGGTGCTGTACGAGGCTGGACGGAGCTGAAGGGGACTGGATGAAACTGGACGGGGCAGGACCGGGATGGACGAGGCAACACTGGTAGGAATGTATCTGGACGAGCCTTGATAAGGTTGAAAGGGGGCAGACGGTGCTAGACGAGGTCATCGTGCTGATGCAGGTTGTGCTGATGCAGGTAGTGCTGATGCAGGTCGTGTTGTTGAAGGTTATGATGATGCTGTTCGTGTTGGTGCAGGTTGAACTGTTGAAGGTTGTGCTGATGATGGTCGTGCTGATGCAGGCCGTGCTGTCGAAGGTTGTGCTGATGCTGGTCGTGCTGATGCAGGTCGTGCTGATGATGGTCGTTCTCATGCAGGCCATGCTGTCGAAGGTTGTGTTGATGCTGTTCGTGCTGATGCAGGTCGTGCTGATGCAGGTCGTGCTGATGCAGGTCGTGCTGATGCAGGTCGTGCTGATGCAGGTCGTGATGTTGAATGTTGTGCTGATGCTTGTCGTGCTGATGCTTGTCGTGCTGATGCATGTCCACTGTGGATGAACCACTGACCCAGCTTCTGTATCATCAACAGCACTGGGCCGTTAGCAGAGATCTGTCGGCGCGTGTTGCCTACAATTTTTCTCATCATTCCCGTCGGTGAGTTCCACTGTAGGACGTACGTTAAGTAATAATCTATGTGTGGACTTTAAATGTCAAGCTGGCCAAGTTCCGGAGTGCGCATCTGAATTTTCAGGATGTCAAGGTGGCAAAGTTTAGGAGTGTGCTCTTAGACGTAGGATCTCAAGGTGGCCAAAATCAACCGTGTGCTCTTGGGCTTGTATGTCAATGGGGATAAGGTCAGGAGTGTGCTCTTGGGCTTGTATGTCAATGGGGATAAGGTCAGGAGTGTGCTCTTGGGCTTGTATGTCAATGGAGACAAGGTCAGGAGTGTGCTCTTGGACTTGTATGTCAATGGGGACAAGGTCAGGAGTGTGCTCTTGGGCTTGTATGTCAATGGGGACAAAGTCAGGAGTGTGCTCTTGGACTTGTATGTCAATGGGGACAAGGTCAGGAGTGTGCTCTTGGGCTTGTATGTCAATGGGGACAAGGTCAGGAGTGTGCTCTTGGGCTTGTATGTCAATGGGGACAAGGTCAGGAGTTTGCTCTTGGGCTTGTATGTCAATGGGAACAAGGTCACGAGTGTGCTCTTGGGCTTGTATGTCAATGGGGATAAGGTCAGGAGTGTGCTCTTGGGCTTGTATGTCAATGGGGACAAGGTCAGGAGTGTGCTCTTGGGCTTGTATGTCCATGGGGATAAGGTCAGGAGTGTGCTCTTGGGCTTGTATGTCAATGGGGATAAGGTCAGGAGTGTGCTCTTGGGCTTGTATGTCAATGGGGACAAGTTCAGAAGTGTGCTCCAGGACTTAGGATATCAAAGTGTTGCAGTTTAGAAGTGGCTCTTGGACGTTTTGAAGCATCCGTGGAATATATCTAATGTTAAGCTGGTTACAATATACAGTGACATGAAGTAATATGAGCGCCAAAGCTCCCACAGGTTGTGGTCTCGATGCTTCAGAGTGCGCTTGGTAGTAACTGCACAAACGCGTACCCAGAAATCTTGAATATCTTTTCACTGATTCTGAGAGAAATATCGATTCCTCTCTCCTAACCCCCTGATAACCCCTTCTACTTGTGATATTCCTGGGTGCGCGCCGCATATGCGTGACTGGTTTTGGAACGAGAAAACAGGATGGGGGAAGGGAAGCATGCATTCCCCTACGGGAAAGGTCGCCGGGGAGAGGAAGAGGTTTCCCGGCTCCCAGGTCGCTATTATCGTCCCATGACAGGATTTATTGCGAGAAAATACAACAAACTGATAACCTCCGGCCTTAGGTTTACCCTGGCAAATGGGTAGCAGAAAGGGGGCGGGATATGATCGTAGATATGGGGTAGAGGAGGGGGTGATGATTAGGGGTAAAATTGTGAGCTTGAATGGTAGACATAGGTAGCGTAGATCTTGAACTGGTTTATTTCGGCATTGAATTTAGTTTTGTTTTTCAGTTTCTATATGGAAGAAAATAGGTTGCCAATTACAATAATTATTATGTTAAATTCGGTATGAAAAGTTGCTATATTTTAATAACTTCATGTCATCGGTTAGACTATCCATTGAAGTTCATAATATTAACAAATGACTAGGAAATGTGTCACTAGTCAGAATTAGAATCAATTCATTCAGTTATGTAAATACATACGCAAAGAAGAGGGCAGCCGCATACACCAAGGAGGGGGCGGCCGCATACACCAAGAAGGGGGCGGCTGCATACACCAAGAAAGGGCGGCCGACGGCTAAGAGGCTTAGTTAACAATCGAAAATCCGCCCTCCTTGTGGAAATTCTCACCACGCGCCTGCAATGATTAATTCCTAAATATTTTGTCATCATAAAATTCTTGCCTCCAGTGCTGCTGCGTTCGTTATCTCATCTTGTTTTGTACGATACTTTTGTTTAGAGTCATGTTCGTTTCCAAGCATCTCTCTCAAAAGTTGTACGCTCATTTCGCTGTTGTGAGCAATAATTTCCCTATAAGCCTTTTACTTAGTTACTATCGTTGGTAACGTACACCGATGACTATTCTATCTGTGCTACAGGAAAGACGACACGAAAGGTGATGGTAAAATTATTTGGTTAAAACTGATCCGGAAGAATATTTTCAGAAAAGTGACGACCACCAAAACTGCAGAAAAACGCGCCGTTCGTTTCAGTTACTCTACGGTGTATTCATAGTGACCATATACTAGTGTGAGATTTGTACGGTGTGTGCTGATTGTACTAATAATGTTCTTATTAGACAGAAATACTATTTGTTTAGGGGCATGTATTTCAAAGAAGTGTCTAGAGTTTGGATCTGAAAGTATGAACTTGCATTTATCAAACACCCAGCTTGGAAAAGTGGTGTGTTTCTGAAAAAAACGTACTTAAGTGTTGATTCTTTGCATCCTCGCGGCCAGGACTGCGAAGTGGATATTCAATATATATTTATATCACAACAAATGCAAATTGCAAAGAAATAGTGCTAACTATTTACGCGACGCACGCAAACAGGTCAGCATTGTCGCGAGGTAAGAAACAATCTTTCTGAATACAGCCTAGTTTCTTTGCGTATTTTAATAGAATTTATAAACATTTAAAAATGCTGATAAAAATAGTGAAATGATTCGAAGAAACTCTGTTATATACAGAAAAATTGTATCCTTCCTTCGGGGAGTCCAAATGACAGATTGACCGGCTTTAATTTGTTAATTTTGGTATAAGCCATGACAGCAAAACAGGTCATAAACGTTTACTTGTATCTGTGCCGCATGGG
This sequence comes from Gammarus roeselii, assembly GCA_016164225.1. Classification (NCBI taxonomy): domain Eukaryota; kingdom Metazoa; phylum Arthropoda; class Malacostraca; order Amphipoda; family Gammaridae; genus Gammarus; species Gammarus roeselii. Next base: position 7,622 of record SDVV010045727.1, read on the forward strand.
CATTGTAGGCAACTACCGGTACTGTTTTTTTATACTCGGTTAAAAAATCATATTGCATATTATGCGTGACACGCATGCTGTGGTTCCCCCTTCAAAAGAGAATTTCGTGCACCACAGGTATTCCCGATAAGTCTTTTATCCAGCATAGGATAATACGCTTAATTATGCATAGAAGTTATTATTTGTATAAACATTCTGAAAATGTTGTTGTATGGTGTTGTACATGTGCTTAGGTGGTACTATTTTTCCACGCATTGTTTCTCCATTTTGTAATGTCGAAATGATGTGTTGACGCTGTGTGTATCTATTTAAACTTACCGTCATCCTTGTCAGCAGCGGATGTCCCTAGGACTCCCCCCCCCCCTCCATTTTCCTAAGCAAGGTCATCCATTTTGCGACATGCTTAAGGGAGGGCCCGTCACTCCCTCCATGATGTTATTTATGAACCGTTTCCTCCCCTACCTCCAAACAGGCACGTTAGCAGGCGCCCTCTACTCATTATCGCCCTCTTGCTTATAGTTAGCACTGACACCATGCCTATAAGTGCATATAAGCACTCTCAACACATTAGTGCTGTTCACGAACCCTTGTCGTGTAACGTATGTATTAATGTCTTCATAGAGGACGGGTTGAAACAGCAACTTTGGGAAATAACTTCGTTCGCTGCTTATTATATGCTTTTATTTATAGCAGTTACTTCACGATGAGGTATTTAGCTACTGTGCGTGTGTTGTAATGATGACGTAACGTGACATTAAAGGCAATATTGATTGATGACTTAATTGGTTGTTATAGACATTAACAATAGTTGGCGGGCAATATTCGTGGAATAATTGTTAACAAACACAGACAGTCATACCATCAATTGTTATATGACTTGGTTGCTATAGACATTAACGATTATAAGGCGGCAACATTCATTGATTGGAAACTTACATAGACAGGAATCTCATCACTTGAACTAGGGTATTTGTGCGCGTCTTTGCTGTTTCACCAAATAAAAGCTGTGGAATTCACAAAATATTTTGATTCGAAATGCCTTATAAAGAAATGTTAAATTGTCGAGTGACATTGATTCACACAACGTTGTTTGAACTCAGAGGGCAACGTTATGCAATGATATTCGTTAACCGGTTAGGTGATAACGGGTCAATCATAACTACCGTCTCTCAGCAGCGCGGCATAGTCCAACAATCCAAAACATGACCAACAAGTCAATATGCCACTTATAACTATCCGTAATTGTTGAAAAGTTTCAAATATATATAGACTACATCTCATATCTTGGCAGGAATGGTGTGTGACGGCAAGAAAATCCTTATTTGTCCTCATACGCTTACACATACACATCCATTAGCACACACGGAGCCGACAAATAGCCCAACCACTCACACTAGAACGCGTTCAATTTTGGTGGCCGTTGTCGGCAACAAGGCTCGACAGCTTCTAGTTATTTATCCCGTGGCATCATATGTGCCGGATCCAGCAAATCTACTAGTATCAAAAATTGAAACGGTATCAGTTATTTTACATTTATTTCGAATTCATGATATACCGGTTTATCATTTAGACCGTAACAGGCAGAGGCTTCGCAGAGTATTGATTGTATGCACCTTTTACATGCTCACAATATCCTGCCCCTCATACTCCACACAGAACTGGGATCCAAGGATGAGGTAAACATTACACTAGTTATTTGTACATACAGAGATTCCTTGAAAAAGTTGACTATTCTTTTAACTGGCTTTTCCTCAGTGCCTCGCGTAACTGCATTGAACAACATATTCATAAACACAGGCTCTTATGGTCTAAATATAGCTTTGATATCCATCCTCTCCCATTCCCGCGTACACAGCATTTGTACGTAGACGATGAGTCTAATATGTATGTACGTAAACAATACTTACAAGAGCGTCTGCATAAACCGCGTCATAAACACACGTTCTGTGTCTGAACATCTCCTGAAACAATAACATGTAAAGTGTGCTAACCTTATGTAAGTTTTGGTAGGAATGACGTTTAAGGAGATTTTAGCTTACTCGACTTCCTATCTCTGTCGTCCAGCTATGAACGTAGATTATGACGGACGAGCTTCCTCGGCAACCGACTCATTAAATTAGCTATAGAAGCCTAAGGTGATTTGTTGGGTATCGGAGGGTGACGGGTGTGTGTGTTTTATTGGGTACTTCAGAGGAGCGTCGGGGGGAGTTGGACGGGAGGATGTGAATGTACTTTGTCGTGCGTTTGAAGTGGGTTGGGTTGAATTGGAGCGGGGGGGAGTAGGAGGGGGAGCCATTATAATAGCAAAGTCCTGCGAAAATAGAGTAACTGCGGCTAGCTTGAACGGCTGAGTGTTTTACGTGAATACTACTTCTATTTTATAAATATTTTGCAGCTCATATATGTATATATATATTTAT
>SDVV010045728.1:0-10041 GCA_016164225.1 Gammarus roeselii
TCATTTCCTCTCACATAATGACCGTCATACCTGTGAGTTATAATAAAAAGTAAGTAGACCAAGCATATGCAGGGTCATGAAATACTCCTAAAATGTCTGTGAATTGCCAATATGGACAAACGTTTTTCCACTTTTTATATTGCCACCTACATCACTATTTATAACTGATCTTTTAAACATCTACACCATCGTGGAGTAAGTCACAAATTATCCAGGAGTACGCATCCAGAAAGGGGTTGGTCAACAACAAGACGCCCCTCGCACTCTTTCTGTGCACTCACAAACACTAACAAATTTCAGCTCACTGCGCTATAATGGGTCCAGCCAGGAGCTACAAAGTAACATTTGGGTCAGAAGAGAGGAAGAGATCAGTGTCAGCAGCAGAGCTGGAAACTTAACTGATTCACGCATGTTTTATCGTAGTTGCTGGACCTTCCCTCTTACACGACCAATCCGTTTCACAACGAGACAACCAAGGACGGGAAAGCGCATCTGTACTTCGTCTACCACATCCATTCACAACCACTCATGGAGCATCATTATGAAAAAACATTCCAAGAAAAAGCAGAAACAAGTCTTCTCCTTCTCCTTAAATATTGATCAATATTAAACTTTGTATCCTAGCAGTCCATGATGACGCAATGCTTAACTGGTATAAAAAGCACTGACGACGTAGAAGTCCGGAACACAGGGATGAAATAAAATTATTGCTAATGTTGTATGACATAAACAACCCAAATAATAATTATTGTAATAATAATACAATTACTAACAACCGTTATAGGCATATTGGAATAATTGAAATATTTTTCTTGATATATGGTTACACTGATATATTGAACTCACACCACCGGCGAGAACTCAGCTACAAATTTATAGCACACAATAGTAAAAATAAGATTAAGGGATACAACTTTAGCTTATTTTGTGTATAGCAATTCTCTTAATCGCTATATTGAAGACTAGGAAGCGAGCTTGTCACCAGAAAACATTGCAATGGAGTTTTATTAGGTGAACTCCTAACTCGATTCATTAGGTTATGAGTTGGTGTATGAAACAGTTCGTCAATGATATCTAACTGGGCTTTAGCAAAAACCCTGCTCCCTGAAGTCGAGCGTGGGAGATGCATCAGTCGTTTGATGGTGACATTATAACTCACCGTTAATTTTCTCATGTTATATTGGCTGAAATTTTCACAGTGCATCACGACATATAAGGTAACAATATAATTTCCATAGCCGGAGTTCGGCTTCCCATGAGGCAAACGCTAAGTTCCCCATTAGAATGTTACAACTGCAACATCCATGTGCTGTGATGATATGCTCAATATTGAATTTCATCTACTTGATCAAGTACCACACCGTTTTCTTTCATCTGTGTCCAGAGATTGTAATCAGAACCCTTCGATCTAACTATCTTGCAAACAAATTTTCTAGGTTATACACAACATCATGGGGTTCAGCGAAATTGCCATATGTATCAAAAAGCTTTTCCAGTTCTGGAACAGTCGGTGTTAGCACGTTCCAGTTATCAAAAGGGGCTAAAAATGTTCGGAAAAGTTTTTGTCGTATGAAATTTACGCGGAGCCTAAATACGAATATTAAATCACCAAAACTCAAACAATGCATTTAGGCAACACCATATCATCTGCATAACAAAGATTGTTATCACAGCAATTGGCTTCATAATCACCTCGGTTTCCTTTCGTAAGGAAATTCAAGTCATCGGTTCAAGTCATACAATAATTTCTATAGCTGACCTCCCTGCCTAAATTTCATTTATACAATGATAAGTTGCCGATTTCGAACAAACCCACCGAACGAGAAATTTTTGCTCACTGCACCAAAATACCAGGAATATCACAATATGAAGCGCGGGTCCTCTCAATTAACTTCCTGAACCAAGTCCGATGATTATCTCCTTCAAATGACTTTTTTGTGTCTAAAAAACACCAGATGACAAGCGAATTCCTACTTTTGTAATAATCAATGACTTGTTTCAAAACAAAAATTGCGATGGCAGATCCATTGCTCTCGTTGAATCCAAAATGACTGTTCGCTAGAGACAAATGTTTGCAATCTTGCATGAATATCGAACGGCATCGATGAAAGTCAATTACGGGATTACATGTGTGACGTAATAATTCGTGTAAATAACACAATTTACAAACTGGAATACGTTTATTCAAATGTTGTAATTGTGACAGTTGATCACATATGTACCTCATTTAAGAAAATTGAATAAGTAGCTTATTGATCCACTGAATTATTAATGTGTGATGCAAATACATACAGATACAAATACATACACTCCTCCAAACCCTCCAGGAACGCGAAGGTGGCCGACGGCAAGGCGCACCTCACACTCCTCTTGCACACTCTAACTCAAACAAACTTAGCTCTTTTTGTACGCAAAATGGTCCTGACAAGAGTCCCCTGAACACATATTCTGGGTCAGGGGTGCGGTTCTAAGTCAGTGTCAGCAACAGAACATGACAGTGATACTGGTTTACATCTGCTGGGTCTTAGTGACCGGGCCCCCACCAAGGACCATCCCGTTTGTCAATGCAACGCCAAGGCACGCGCCTATACAATGCACGCTCTCTCCCTCGACCTTTACACATATAACTTATTTTCCTAACGCCTGCTTTATGCCATCCATCCATCTAAATTTCGGTCCACCTCTAGGCCTGCAACAACTCACCTCCGCTTTCTTCTCAATTTTCACCCAGCTCCCATCACCCACCCTCACCATGCCCCAGAACCATCGCAGAACAATCGAATCTACTCTGTCCTCTAACTTCTTCACCATCCCCGTTCTAATTCAAACAAAGTCGTTGTTGATCCTATCTCTCAGCGTCACTCCAGCTATGCCCTTCCAACATTTCATATAGAAAACATTCCTCTAGTTTCTCTCCTCTGCTCTTGTCCCCAAGTCTAAGCACCGTAGAAGGCAGTTGAGACAACCATCCTCTCATATAATCCTCTCTTCATTACACTATTCACTGCACATTACACCCTTCCTTCATATGCGACTTCGCCTCAGTTTCCACAAGTTCAGTTTTCTCAACAGGTGAGACCAAGTACTTGAAACACTGAACTTATTCGAATAACTATCCATTGATCAGGACTCTAATTCTGCTCGCGTTCACATTCCACGAACAGCTCATTATTTTACTTAAACTCACGTCAATTCACAGCTTCCTCCGCTAAGAAACTCTAACAAACTCTGACAATAGCCTACACAACCTTTCCTCGGGATCCGACACCAGTGCCGAATCATTCGCCAACAACGAGCCAACTTCGTGCTTTTGCTCTCAAGATCACTGTGCCATGACCCTAAACACTCACGTTCACGTTCCAGATCACTCCATCCATAAAGAGATTGAACAGCCAGTGAGACACAACGTAGCCTCGTTTCAGTCTCACTTTCTTTGTGAACCCCCTCGCTCCTCACTCTAACACGTACTCTGAGCCAACATAGAAACTCTGAACCGCTTGAAACAGATTTCCGCATACTCAATACAAACGCAGCACCCTCCATTGCTACACATGATAGTCGAAAAATATGCCAATGTCATCTCATTACTTTGTTTGGATGAACAGTAACTCATTGATAATTCAGCCTTAGATCATTTTAAAACCTAGCCAATTTGCGTTTCCTAAGATAAATAAAAAAGGTGACCCACAGATTACTGGATGCGAATAATAAAAAACGGTAGGAAAAATATCTACAATTTATGACTACTTTTTGTTGCTAGGTCGAACAGAATAAAGAGGACTGATCTTTCCACCTTGAAACAAATTTTGAGGTCTAGTCAGTTCTATCGAATTCTTCAGCATTCCATAGATTAGGCCAAGTGTCCATATCAGCGGTACTCAAAATACCCAAAGATCAGCTTTCAGAATAAACAAAAAGATAGCCCGTACAGGAGTCGAACCCGTGACCACTCGTTGATATGACAAGCGCTCTACCACTGAGCTAACAGGCAAGTGGCAAAAGTTAGGACAATTTTAATTGATGTGTAATAGCATTTAAATATTTTTCGTGAGATTCTTTAAAATCTACAAGCGAGCTAATTTTATTTAAAAGCGAGAATCTATATGACACAAATGGAGCCTTATGGCTATGGCAAAGATAGTGATATTTTATTCTATCAGCAAATCTGTTCATTACCTAGTATCTCAACACAAAAACACCAGAAGTAAGCTACCATGATGACATGATTCGATGCCATCGTCCTTGTCTCGTGCAACTTAAACCACATAATCATTCAGTTTAGATCCCATAGATGATTAACCTAAGGTAAACACTTCCTTTCCTTTTTTCATGGACTCTAGATTCATGGTCAATGGATATGCAACATGCGCTCAACAGAGAGATGCTGAGCATTACGAAGAGAAATGCCTCAATAGCAATCACCAAAGACTCCAACGGAGCGATTTCTAAATTCGGAAGTTCAGCGCTAACAAGTCATTTCTATTGCAACGGTACAATTCTTAATCATTAAAAAAAAATTCATTATCAATGCCTACCATAATTTTGTCATTACATTGGACACCAACTCTATGACTAGGAAACCAAAATTATCTGACTTTATTGACTAATCCCTCCATTGGTACCTGTTCGTTTTCAGTTTGCAGTCTGGAGCAAATCTGTTCATTACCTAGTATCTCAACACAAAAACACCAGAAGTAAGCTACCATGATGACATGATTCGATGTCAACGTCCATGTCTCGTGCCCTTCAAGACACTAATTCATCCAATTTAGATCCTATAAATGATTAGCCTTAAGTATACACTTCCTTTCCTTTGATAAAGGACTCTAGATTCATGACCAATGGATAGGAAACATGCGCTCAACAGAGAGATGCTGAGCATCACGAGGAGAAATGCCTCAAAAGTAATCACCAAGGACTCCAACAGAGATGTGATCTGCGGTCAACTGACAGATATAGTTCACCTCGTGAGGGACACGTCTAAATGTCACTCATCGAAGACTCCAGTCCCAATGGTTATTGGAAAGATCGCAACAACTCGTGAGCAATCTGCAAAGACCTAAATAAAAATGCAATCAGAGGTCAACAGTCAGATTTTTTTCGCCTCATGCGGGAAAAACCTCAAAGACTTTCACCAGAGAGCCCAGTGAAGATGCTGTTTGAGCTTAACGGTTAGGTGGTAGCCCGGTAAAAAGTACTTCAGAGGTTTTCACCAGAGATTCCAGGCAAGATGTAATCTGAGATTAACAGGCAGATGGTTTGCCCCAGCGGAAAACACCTCAGAGCAGTTCAGCTGGAATTACAGTGAATAAGTCAACTAAGTTAAACTGGTAGATGATTTATCCAGCGGGAAACTATCCAAGGAAAATCTACCTCTGAGGCAGCGTAAAGTCTTTCACCCAGAATACCAGTCAAGATGCATTCTGACTTCAACTCACATAAAAATAACTGATTACAATGAATGTATATACATATAAATTTTCATAGCTATTATATTCCGTTACTGCAAAAATGGCATGAATGTACTCACGGCATTTCAGCTGTAGGTCAGTGTTGGCTTTTCACATTGTAGTTGCAATAACTGAGAATTGCTGTAATCAATCTGGTGTGAGAAACGCCTTGCCAGATATGTTTTCGCGTTGTTAGTAATCAAAATATAGGGCCCGTACAAAAATCCAACCTTGATCATTAGACAAGACTCAACCGCTGTGCAAAGAGGCATTTGTTCTATGACGACAGTTACAATACATTTATATTTTGAAATATGTAGCATTGCGTAGTCAATATGTAAACAAAAATGAATTAACAAAATGATTTTAGTTCAGGGAGGATTTATTCCTCTACAAGAAGTGACTCAGAAGATGTTTTCGCAGAAGTCTTTTTTGAATGCAATTTGGCAAATGCCGAAGAAGATCTTCTCGCGACTGACATGAACTTGAGAACGTCTCAAAATATCGACGATATCGACTCGATAGTTCGAAGTCAAACAAATTTGAAGTACCGCCAATAGTAGTTCATAGACGCATGCATGGTCAAGGTATAAAATAATCTGTGCTAAAATACATCTGCATTTCTCTGACGTCGGATGAATCCATACTACAACACGTTTGCTTTCAATTCATTCATGTCCTGTTCACTTCCAAATGGTTTTACTAAATAATATACATGCATATAAATAGGCGTCATGAATTATTATATAAACTTCGCTTATCTAACATCATTCTGACGTAGCAGTTTCATCGCTCATATATATACGACCATAGCTATTTGTAGTTTCTATCTTTCCATTTTGTCTTAGCTAGAAAGCAGACTTATCAAACAGGTTCTACGAGCCATGATAGCATTCACCAAAAGATAAAATAGAATCCATATGTACTCAAAGAGTGATCTTGTCTCCTAATATCCATATCATAACTGTGACCTTTACTTACAGTACATGAATGGTTGTTGCTTAGTGTTTTCATAAGTGTACTCAATATCAACTTTACCAGGGTTATAGGGAAGAGTCTATAAGATGTTATTGTGATCTTTTCTTCGCTCGTTAAGTTTTCAAAATCTATTCGATTCTTCAAGGAATAACTACACAACATGAATGTGAACTTACCCCTGGTAATTAAGGCGTATAGAAATAGCTGGTGAACAATCGAGCGATACGTGGAGTAGCACAGAGGAAGTCACTGTTATCACGCGAGATTGTCTTGCAGCCCAAAGACTGATCATTGACGTTTATCCAATTGAAGAATCTGGACGAAAATCCACTTGTGCAACCGTTAGATGCTCATGAACGAGTGCTGGCAATAGGTATGTTCAATGCATTCACACACATATTGATATCACAACATATTACCGCCTGTCTCCTGGCACTTCTATCCGCATGCAATATCAAGCGTGAGCCGTGCGTAGGAATTATTGAAGGTTTGCGCGGAATACTGCGATAGAAATTGCATCATAATTCAACACACGAAAGTTTGCACGATGGAAGTTTAGCTGTAAGGCATGCTTTCCCCGAAACCTCGGTGGAGATTAGCAACTCCTGATCAAAGTGACACTGATAGATGTTTAGACCTGCAAGATACAACTAGGAAGCTTCCACGAGGAACTCCAGTGGATGCACTTCCTCAGTTCCACTTAAAAAATATTGGTCACGTTACTCTGACCAAGAACTTTGGTGGTATGCCAGTCTGATTTTTTCTAATGGTGAGATGTTGGATTTGATAGAAGTTAAGAAGGTAGTGAATGTGTTGACTGAAGCATTTGAATATTTTGATTTGGTACTTATGCAAAAAATGTTAGGCTAGTTTTGGATACATACAGGACGCAATTTATGCAATATTTACATGACAATATATGCGACAAAAGCGACCACAGCCATTTAGGTAAATTTTATAATAATCTATTTTTTTAAACGATGGCTTTGATTCAACGCAACCAAAAAATAATGATGAATGCTCTAATGACACTTTTTCATCCAGGTCGCAATTGTCTTTCCGTTTTGTCTGAGCTGGATCGGAGAGTTGCTGCTAACAATCTGATAAGAGTGTGGAGGAATTTTTTATAATAATTAGCCCCATGTTGAAATCCGTGTCCAACACGTGAGGGCCTAAGAATATTCATTTATATTGATTCCTGCATAAATAATCATTGTTCGCGATTCCTTATGTTCCGTTATTTACTTTTTCATTTATCATTGTATGTCGGACATTAATTTGACCACCATTCAAACTACACATTTTCATGAATTTCTTCATCATAGCAATGACGGGGCCTAAATGTTATATAGGGACACGATTGAGCTGAGAGGAGTTAGTTGATTTTCACCTAAGCCTCTGTGTCGGCCCCTATTATTGCTTATATTGTCGCCCATCTTCTAGTCGCTTGACCGTAATCAGTGTTAATCGCATTGTACCTTCTCCTATTATAATTTAAGTACCGAGACCCAAAAATTCATTTGATTCCACCTGTCGAGACGATTACCTCTTTAGCGTGACGCATTGTTAGGCCCTTAAACCTAGGTGTCCGAACCTATACCAGCCTGGAAACAATTGCTAGCCAACTTGATTAAAACTGTCGTGATGGAGCATCGACTCAAGAAGTACAGGGTGCCAACATGAGTCATGACATTGAGGAAACATTTCCGCAATTGTATTCTTTAGAGTACAGCCCGTGCAGTAGTCGAAGCTGCGACCAATCTTCACTTTTCCCAACGCTCTACTGCTAAATTAACAGACTGTTGGAAATAAATGTTGTCTAAAATAAAGTTCAATTACTACAATATAATCACAAATTGTTAAGTGCATTAATATATTTTTTGAGCCTCAATAGATATTATATGTTTAACTGTAATAATGACGCAAGACTTGAACACGGGAGCTACAGTTGTGCAGTACAGGTTGAATCGAAGAAGTGTAAAACCAACAAAAACATTATACTTCAATTCCGACATACGCGTCTCTCACCAGTTGGGCAGCAAACGTGTACAGCCGTGTCCAGTTTTCAGCCCCAACATTTCGGCCGCGTGTCACATGGTCGCTTGATGTCTTATTAGTCTCCGATGGACCTTCCACGATGAACTTCAAAAAACTATATTCTACAGATAATGATACGTCGGGCCGCTCCTTAAGGAGCGAAACATCCGTGAACACTGTTCATGAATGATAGAAACGTTGCAAAGAACATGGAGATCATTTCGTTACAAACCAGCTTGAACCTTTCTCTTGCAGACCGTCTGGACGAGTCTGCATTTTTATTGGATGCTCTGTGTCCATTTCTATTTTGGTTGTATCAGGGACCAGACGACTTGTTTCGTCGACGCTTGCATTTTGTTTATTCACTAACTCGTTGCAACTTGCATTCGCACATTGTTATTTTCCTCGCATTAGCGACTCCTGCAAATACACATTTTTTATTTATTTTACTGCTTTTATCATGAGTTTTATTTTTTCTTTGTACCAGCTTGTAACATGTCATGTTCAGAAGTGATATGAACGAGATAAATCAAAACGTAACGTTTTAATTTCAACAGGGTTTTAATGAGATAAAATGTAATAATGTGTTTTTATGCTCGTATGTAAGCAGTCATACGCCAAGAGGAAGATGCAAATGTACACACTTACTCTGACTCTGCATTCAGCGAGTGAACGAATGCGTTGGATCCTTTCATATGAAAAGTGCTTTTGAAATATTTCAGACGGGAATGAGTTTCTATATTCTGAACTATGGATTGCGGAACGACATTGCGATTGATTGTTGTGTCTAACAGCTATATTGAACCCTCAGCACAAACATTTTTGACTATTTCTGCCTCGATACATCGAGTTTTAACGCATACCAACACGAGAGTAACTTCATCTTAAATGAAACGGTGGTCAATGTGTAATCTCATAAATTCATTCACTGGTATCGGTTATTCACTCCTTCAAGTTTGTTTTGGAAGTCCACACTAATGATGGGTCAATATCTTGGCGATTTGAGTGCAACTGTCCCAATACGCTACAGCGATCACATTTAGGGATTACTGCTCTATCCCCTTTCATCATGCAATTAATGACTAATTAGAGCTATTACTTCGCGCTCTGAAAGGGTTTCTTAGACTCATAAGCCGGAAGGGGAGCCCATGCATGGCAAAGTACCTGCTTGGTTTCTCATCTTATTTTGTTGGGCGACTTTTGCTTTACCAGCAGTACATGCTCATTTAGCTCTAAGTCAGCATCTGAATCATCTAGAGGCCATCGTAAGAGACAATCACTTACGGAATTGGCTTTGACAGTTATGTGATTAATTGAATAATTGTTCCGGCTAAGTCGTAGGTGAGTTTCGCAATCCTGCACTACTAATTAATTGTACTTCCTTCTCACGCCTCAAAAGTTCTAATGGTGCACGCCTTGTAATCGGTTCGCATTTGAAATTTACTGCTCAGTAAGACCATAACATAACTGCAAGTGCAATTTGTTTTATATGACAGAACCTTTTGAGGCTGAACTTATGGTGTTGGAAGCATATTGGAATGGCATGAAAGCTTATCCCTATTCTGCATGCGTCAAT
>SDVV010045730.1:0-10041 GCA_016164225.1 Gammarus roeselii
CTCACGTTTACATGTCCACTAACATATTTCATGGTTATTGTCTCACGTTTACATGTCCACTAACATATTTCATGGTTATTGTCTCACGTTTACATGTCCACTAACATATTTCATGGTTATTGTCTCACGTTTACATGTCCACTAACATATTTCATGGTTATTGTCTCACGTTTACATGTCCACTAACATATTTCATGGTTATTGTCTCACGTTTACATGTCCACTAACATATTTCATGGTTATTGTCTCACTGAAGTAACACATATTTCACAGCTCTGGTGAGAACTTCGTTGCAAGTATTTGTATTTTTCGCATCGTATTCTTTTTTCACAATCATCTTAAACAGCTGAGTGTCATCGTTTGGGGACTTTTTGCGTCAACTTGGATTATAAACTAGCAATATAAAGTAACAGAGGGAAACTCAATATTAATTCACCCAACTGTTCCCGAACACTGCATCGCAATCTCTCTTTGAAATGAGGCATCGTTCCACATTGAAGAATGAAGAATATTTTACACGAGCCGAGCGTAGATGGTTGAAGTTGCAAAACAAAAATTAGGTAGCTATTCGTGGAAGAAATTTGTTGAGAATGGTCTCAGGTTCAGTCAGGATATTTTTTTACGGATCAATTAAAATTGTATTGCTCACATAATCCAAAATGCGAACAATGTAATTGGAGTTGATTCAAGGACAAACGATTTACAGGAAAACATTTGCTGTACAAAACTTTACTATTGGTTTGTGCAGTTAAGCTACGTATCCGATATTCATTGATAGAATTAATTCGAAAAGATCAGGACTGGAGTGTTTGAAAGCAATCAGAAGATTGGCAGGTAGGTCAAATTCCTGTCATTGGGACGTTGTGACGACACTCCAACAAATGTCAGCGACATCGGAAGACTTGTATCCTGATTGAACTTGAAAAGTGGGATTAGTCTAAATGACATTAAATAAATTCATTTTTTAGTTACATAACAGGAAGTGAATATACCTCAGGCGAAATTGTCTTCTACATTATGAAAGTCTGCTCATTGATTTTAAAACCTTTGTGGAGTTGGTGGTTAACATCGTGCATTTCACTCCTTTCGTGCGCTACTAACAGCACACAAAACTTCAAGTTTTTAGACCCTTTCAAAAGGAACTTGAGTATATCTATAAAGCCCCTCCTCAATATCTATCCAGATCTTATTAAACCGATATAATTTAAACCAGCGGGCACTGCTTCCATTTCATAAGATGCTGTGAGAAAATGTAGGAAGGTCGAATTCTTTTCGAGATTCGAGTACATCCAGCTTCATTTCCAACTGGTCTCATGTGAAAGAAATCAGGATGAGATGTCCAATACCGTTCAAATCCTTTACGTCCAAAAATGTCCCCCCCAGGTAAAAACATGGGACTCTTCAGCTCAATGGGGATGTTTTCTCCGGGACTGTATCTGCTCCTCGATCGCAAGCACGCAATTGGGTACTACAAGTTATGCCATCGGGTGAACGGATGATGGGCCACGAGGGAAGAAAATAACGGGAGGTAACTGTGAAACTGTTGATGGTGGAATCGAAGGTGAGAAAAACAGGGAACATTGGTTTGAAAACAAAGAAAACTTTGACACCAAGGAAATCTATTTTTCTGTCGAAACTAGCAAATAAATGTATAACTGAACAAACTCAAAGGTCTTAGAGAGGAAGGAGTACTTGCAAAAGTTGTCTGGAATTTGTGATTGTCGGGAAACAATTTGTGTATTACAAATATTATACATGGTGAACCATTAAAGGCTCGTCTGTAGGGAACTTGCTGCAATATTCAGCTTAGGAGTTAACTCAAATCAATGTGTGATGACAAACATGATTAATGTGATGTGAGTAGAAGAAATCAACCGTTCTAAAATTTGGCAATTTCTTCAAGTAAGTAATACAACATACCTAATTTATCGGTGTACATCCACATTGTTTTATGTAACTTTAAAATTCATTTATTTCATGAATCTGTCACACGGTACTGCTCATGCCAAAAACAGGACCTAAGTCAAAAGAAACCTTGTTATACAGGCTTCAGAGAATGCGATGTCAGGCGATAATTACAAGGTGTTGTGCCAGGAGCGCACTCGTAACTTAAGGGTGTGTTATGGTTGCCTAGCCGGTTAGTCACTCACAATTTATCTCAAATTTTTATGTACGGTTCAATTTGGCAGGAGTAGCAGCATCTCTTATTGCCGAAGTGTTCAGTGCTCTCCTCGTCTAGCAGATGGATTTTTTTGTGATGAACGACAAAATAATATTCTATTCCGGTCAATCAAGCGGTAGAGTGAGGCTTCGGGAACAGTTTGTGTCCATTAGAGAACAGTGTACCTACTCACCGCGGCACCAGCACGTCACAGTAATGCGAGGCACTGTACAGGGCGACCTAATGGATGATGATCCGGATATCCGTAAGGGATAGAGCAGCCCCCCCAGCACGTCGCAGTAATGCGGGGCACTGTAGAGGGTGACCTAATGGATGATGATCCGGATATCCGTAAGGGATAGAGCAGCCACACCAACACGTTACAGTAATGCGGGGCACTGTAGAGGGCGGCCTAATGGATGATGATTCGGATATCCGTAAGGGATAGAGCAGCCCCACCAGCACGTCACAGTAATGCGGGGCACTGTAGAGGGCGACCTAATGGATGATGATCCGGATATCCGTAAGTTATAGAGCAGCTCCACCAGCACGTCACAGTAATGCGGGGCACTGTAGAGGGCGACCTTATGGATGATGATCCGGATATCCGTAAGGGATAGAGCAGCTGGATTAAAGTGTCCTCAAGACAGTAGATGAGCCGTCGTCGACTGAAGCTCGGAATGGGTTCTGGCAAAGGAACTTGCGGAGGCCCCTGGTGAAATAGAAATCGCTGACTCGGAGGCGACCACCTCGACGTCGCTGTATCATTCCAGCGAATTACCTCAAATTACCTCAATAATGTTTTGGTGTCAACACTTGCGTCAGCATTCATGGAACGTGGAAGTTTAAATAATCAGGTCCACAGTAAATGGACGATGAGTTAGTGATCATATTATCAGTGCGTTTTATTGGACTGTACCTATAGCAAATAAAAAACCATACACGGTGCACTAAATCGATGTATACATCACATAGAAAAGTTCCAATCTAATGCAAATTCTCATTACGTTATTTAACCATGTTCTAAGCCAAACAAAATTTGCCGTATATTATGTCTATTGTCTCATCCATTTAGTTTATTTGGCCGTAAGAATTACTTTATTATTCGTTCTCTCATTGATTCTAATAGTCTTTTCTATTTGGTGAAAGGTAAAGCAAACTCACAATGAAAATTAAAATTCGTTTAAGCCTCCACCTGCTGCTTATTCAGGAGTGCTCTTCATTTTCTGGTCTCGTGTCCCCCACTCTTCGAACAATGGCCCAAAACGATGCAGCTCTGGTCGTCATTCCCAGCGATCAAAACTGGTTAAACGACGCGAAAAAATCGCCCGGATTCGATTTGGAAAAATGAAAATGATTCTCTAATTATACAATCCAGTGTTTGCTATGTCTTATCAACACATCAAGATGTGTAACCTTTGACAAAGCATGCTGTTGTCATCCAGCTCAAACAGTAAGCAAAAGAATCTAACATGAAAAATGTTTCCATCTTTCTATTGAGAGGGTTCACCGTCTGCTCAGGTTCTTCTCATCCTGATCTCGATATCTTTTCTGGTAAGACTAGGTAAAAAATGATTCAAAATGATATCAACGCTGTCAAACAACAGTTAAATCGCAGAGAAATCAAAATGAGCTCACAATGTCCTCAACAGTCTACTGATAAACCAATGTATTTCGGATGACACTTCTAGGAGAGGTAATTTCCCGTTATCCAGGGTTTTCCAGGAAAGGTTAGAGTGGTGAGAGTTTTTTCGGGAAGAGAAGTTTCGGTTTCCACTCGTTTTGTGTCCTTCGCCACAGGACAGCGCCCAGTGTCATTTTCAAGTTTCAATCGATTTCTGTTCATTTTGAGATTAGTGAATGAAAATAAAACTGCTTATATCGTCAATCAGACAGGGTTTAATTTATTAATATGAGTCACTGGCGGTATGCTGAAGATTCATCATGTAAAATCAGTGTTGGAATCCTAATTCAATTTGGCTGCTATCCAACTTTATAGAATTAAACAGAAAGACGGACAGAACCAGCTTTTTTTAGGGACCTAGGTTTGCCATTTCAAATTGCAGCCTATCCCTTTTTATACGTGGATGAACGGAAACGGAGATCCATTCGCCTCTCTGATGGAGACGGTAAACTAATGACGACATAGTAATTTTGCCGTTATTTAGTGAGTCGCATTCAGATGATGGGCTACCCATGGATGCTTCTCCAGCACATTTATATTCCAATTCGGCTAACATCGACACCACTTACGTAGTTTTGCTATAAAGGCTTCTTATCTAACAAGCTTTCGCTACCTTCTAATGACGATTTTTAACCTGTCTCTTCTTCTAATACTCCCCTAGTTAAATATTCATTTTTTTCGACTTAAACCCTCATCAATCTTTATAAACACACATTGTTGTTATTTGTCACGCATCGTTATTAAACTTGTGTATTTTCTGGCAGATTTTCTCACTTTCCTTCGACCACCCGCATGTGTTTTAAAAACAATCTGATAAATATTTTAAGTGTCCACTTGATAAAAAACGGTGGGAATATTGTTTGTAAAACGGTTGAGAAAAAAATGCACTGCTTCTAAATCCAAGCAAATATCAACAGATTGGGGTAATCGTTTCACCGCATTTGTCCTCTTAACCCACTAATCATATTCATCAGCTAATCACGATATCTTTTATGTTATGAATCTTGAATTATAGGACACGAAATTATTATAAAAGTGTTCATTTGCCTAACTCTTACTATAATTGGAAATTCATCAAGTTGATGATGGGCCCCAGACTAAATAGACTATTCAACTACAATAAAAACACAATCAAACAATAGCTGACGGAGACTACTACAAATACTTTCAAATCACCATCATTCCGTTGAACAAAAAAAATGGGCAGTACATAGAACGAGGCCTTTTGGCTCCTTATTTAGCATACATATTTTCACAGATATCCTTAACAACTAAGAATAATCTGATTCTCTTCACCTGGCATTCCTCGAATATCAAACATGTTCATTGAACTCCGTTTGCGAGATGAAAATCAGTTTGGAGAGCACCGCTCTTAATTGGATGCAGAACGGGAATAAATAGGCTCAAATTAATGCAGTTTAACTGTGGAAAAATAAATCTCGCAGGCACAGATGCCCGAGGTAAATATCAAAATATATTGAGCTGGAAGGGAAGGTTTAATTTCCAGGAGCCAAATATTATTGTATTTTTAGTTGTGTTAATTGTAATCCAATTGGATCATATTTCCGCTGTTTCATAACAGACGGGTGATATTCGATCCGTGGAGTGCCATGCGCCCTACGCCTGGAGTTCATTTGTTTCCATTGACTCCGGCGTTCGCTTATGAAGAACATCGGCCTCTGGAGGCCATCATAGGAAATCACACAAGCGTAATAGTTCATGGATACTAGGACTATTTTTTAGAATCTTGATATGATGCAAGTGAATAGGAATCAAGGTCAAATTATTGATTATGTGAGTATTCACACAATCGTTAGTTCGTGAAATGATCAGGCTTAGGAGTCAATTGCCTCTATCAAGCAGTAGTGTGCACCATAAACACTGTTGACATGCTCCAAAGAAACATTGTGGAAAGCAGTACCACAATACAGGGGCCCACATTGCAAAAGCTATGTCCCATCCGACCCCTCGTTCATCAAAACAATATTCATCCTGCATTTTACCGCGACCTCCTTCGGAAAACAG
This sequence comes from Gammarus roeselii, assembly GCA_016164225.1. Classification (NCBI taxonomy): domain Eukaryota; kingdom Metazoa; phylum Arthropoda; class Malacostraca; order Amphipoda; family Gammaridae; genus Gammarus; species Gammarus roeselii. The sequence goes on from SDVV010045730.1 coordinate 5,871, forward strand.
GCTGGTCAGACTGGCCTCTTATGTATTCTAATAAAAACCTTACATTGTCAGACAGGTGTATCAGCATGAAATGATGTGAAAAAAATAAACACTCTGCATATTAAAAGATTCCAGTAATATCTCGTTTGTACTTATTATCATGATTCACCACTCACATGCATGTTTCAACATTTGTTACATACCCATACGCGTCAGAATATCTCTCATATCTCCGATTTTGCATTCATGTAATATAAATATGTGCACTTTACACCCATTTCTCGCTCAAGAAACATTTGTCAGTTCACTCGCTGACACGACAGGAAATAGACTCAAAAGCGTGTAATTGTATCAACGGGCTATTGTAACAAGAGCTGGTAGGATGAAACGCCAAGAACAATTAGACTTCAGATCAATTAAAGTTACCTCATCAGTCTGTTTATAATTTTGGAAATAAGAAGGAACACGTAATAACCTCAGTTGTCACACAGGTATTTTAGAGGTATTATGCAAACTAGCAGTTGTACCATATATTAGTACGTGGAGAAAATATACAACCTCTAGGAGGCATAAAATCCACTCGAAGAATCCCTTCCGACCGACGGAAATCTTTTACGAAGTCTGTTAATAGTGTTAGTCTGCAACGTTATTTTGTAGAACGCTGTCTCGTTCTAGATACTATTCAATGTTGTTTGTTCTAGAGTGACGGCGCCGACATATATTCGTTCATCAATGATTTGAAGGCAAATTATATGTAAACCAATCGAAAAGTTTAATGCGGGAACCTATCGTCAATTGTTCTTATTCCTTCCCTGTATACAAAACCGGTGAATTTTGGAGTTCCACAAGGGCCGATTCTTAGACTGAATTGTTTCCATCTGCTCATCTATGACTTTATGTGTGAAAAAAAAAAATCAATAACGAATGAATGACATTATGTGCTGTTGAGGTTCAATTGCTCTTGGTAAGACCAGTAAGTGAATAAGAGAAGCTGAAGAAGGATACAAAAACCGCGTCAACCCACATAAACGATTTGTCAGTCTTCAAACGGCCCAAAGTTAACAAAATCAAAACACAATGCATTATCCTTGGATCCAATGAAAGTACACAAAGAGTACCTGAGAATTTAGTTGTTGATTGTATGGGCGCAAAACTCCCTCGTGATAACAAAGTCAAAAGTTTGCCAGTGTGAGTAGTTAGTATATAGCCTAAACGCGGATTAGTGAAGGAATAAGATATGGCTTAATTAGCGGTGTGTAGGGGGTTGACCGGAGTCAGGCGGGCGGGACCGGATGTGGGAGAAGTCATCGATAAGGCAGGCGGGTGACGCAAAGGGTATACGGGGGGGAAAGCGGACAGGCGGGGGCTTTCAACCCTTGCTTTCTAATATATATTGGGAAAGCTGTATGTTTCTAACCTTTTAATTTATATGAATTTTTATTGTTTTATTGTATTTATATATGATTTTTATCCTCTAGATGACTGTTTTGGGGTTAGCTTGGTTCGATCCTGTTATTCATTTTATATATATTCGATTCTGGTAGGAATATGCCATCATCTTATTGTGGAGAGTAGTGGGGGGAGGATGTCGGTACCTTCTTGGCAATAAGTTCAGTACGCCTCAGGAATGTTCGTTAGGTGAAGCTACTATTAGCTGTTCTTTGTCTTATCAGGAAGTTCTACGGCAGATTTGCTAGTAATGCTATGTTCGAGTGTTTATATAATTTATGTCTGGTTTAGTGATTCAATATATTTTTTCGGTGCATGTATGTTTGAATTTTTTTCCACTTGTGGTATAATTGACTCATTCAGTGGTTGGTTGGTGAGTTCTTAACGGTTGGATGGATAGTTAAAGCCTGTTGGTTGGATTTGGGGGCAACATTTTGTGTTTTCCATCTATTTATTTCATATGTATATAAAATCTATAGTTTGGTAGTTGGCGGGTCGATGTATATATTTTTTAGGAAGCAGTAACTACGTTGCGAGAATCTATCTACTCCATAACGCATTAACCAGTTTTGAACCAGATATATCGGTGTTACCATGTGTCCGCATGTTACAAATGAATCGTTATCAAGCGTATGTAGACTGTTCGGGTAGTCTCATCTTGATTTTTTATATAGTGAGTATTGGTTGGTGGCCCTATAGCGAAAGTAGCTGAACGGTATAGATTTATTGTAAGTTATTATATTGTGTTACGTATACTAAGGATTGATCGGTTGATATATATTGAATTTGTATTGTTTCGGATATTTGAATAGTTATCTCATACAGTAATAGAGATTTTCAGGATGTATTAAGTTTGTTTCTTCCACGTAGCACCATATTTCAGGCATAATTGGTCGGTTATTGCATTATTTCGGTATTTTTATTCATATGTTTTACATTCTGTTACGGTTAAGCCGTGGTTACTTTAGTTGAAGAAGATTTCATTTAACCCTATTTTGGACTGAGTTAGAGAATAATTTCATCAGATTTGTATATACTATAGCGTGTTTGTGTAGAAGTATTCCACATCATTTACAATATGTTTCAGTAATGTAACTCAGTCACATGTCATGGCAACTTAATTATGTTAGCTGTTTGGTTGGTTACTTGCTGTTTTTTTCTCGTACGTCATGGTTTTCAATGTATGTTTTGAGACTCATGCCAGGCCCAATCATGACAACTGTACCAATGTATAGATTGATCGTTATGTCCAGGATGTGACTTTGCTCGACGTTGTTCAGAGATGATGGACTAAACAGATTCAAGGTATATATGAGGTACTGTACCATGACTGGGTAGTACCTCAAAATTTGTTTTATATCAGCGGTAGTAGAACTTCATCAAGCACTGTCCATTGCAGAGCATTTATCGCATTTTCAATGCAAGGCAAGAGACGTTGTATTACAATTCAATGCAAGTCATGTTACATAACTGCATATTTCATTGCTAGGCATTCGAGTTAAATTTAGGATATTGCAAACAAACATTTATAAACTGTATTTTATTGATGATAATTTTTTAATACATATATATTAGGGAATTACATGGGTATTTCAGTTATACGAGAACACGACTATTCACTCCGAGATCGAAGGGAGCAACTCTGAGAAACTTATTTAATGACTCTGATCCCTCCTCTGGTCATATCTTGATCGGCGCTATCAGAGACACTCGGCAGCTTCTTCATCGATAATAAGCATTATTTCTCACCTAGAGGTGTCGGCTCATCATATTGGTGTAGGATTTATCATCTGGGTATGTTTTTTTTTTCTCTGCTCTATTGTGTTCTAGACTGCTACCCTTAGTACGCATTTAAGATAGACGGATACTTTCGGGAGTATTGTATGCATCACTTCAAAACCTATTCTTGTAACCAATACTTTGTTTCTAGACGTCAGCGAGCATTTTCTCGATGCTATTTTTCTAATTATAGTTACGTGTTCATGACATCGAATATTTTCAGGTTTCTCCTAACTGGCGCCGACGTTCCCATTCACTACGTTCCCGCAGATATCCGAAATATACATAATTGCCCTAGCACTCAAACGTTTGAGACATTATTCTCTCTCTTCATTTTTCATTTCCAACAATTTAGAAACAAAGTCAGATATGCATCTGATTTTATTGTACAATTTTACACTTCTTGTACTTGATACCGTTTTATTATCTCATTTGATAATTCGAATCCCTTCATCTATATCAGTTATTTCTTCACATGACACCTCCTCGGTATCACTATCACACGTCTCAATATCACTGCTACTGGTGTCCAATTCACTTAATGTATCACACAGTTTTCCCAAATTTGCATTTTTAATATTTCGTCTGTGGTTTGATTGTACTCCCCCGATACACCTAATCTTTATACGTTCCGCGTTTTGTTGTTACAGGTAAAGCACTTTCTTTACTGCTCGCACCCTGTTGAGCACTGTCTGTCTCATTATTTTGAAAACCCAGGTCCAATTTATTATGTTCTATCAATACGCCCTTTGCGTACCTAGAGCTTGTAGTTGCTCCTTCAATTTTGAGCACATCATATACAAGATAATGCTGTCCATTGAGATGTTGCCAAAACCCCAACGTTAAACTTGATTTGCATCATTGTATCTTCGCATTGCAAATAACACATACCCCCGTATTATCCTTTCTGTTCAAATATTTCCATTTCAAATTTGTCTACATCCTTCTACAACGAAAGCATATA
>SDVV010045731.1:0-10041 GCA_016164225.1 Gammarus roeselii
TCAGCTGAACTTGTCAATGGTGCCTTTGTCGTGGAATTTCTTAAATGTTCACTTGGTCAAACAAATTATGCCACAAAACAGCTCGCAACGTGGACGTAGCCGGATGTCCGCTGATTGCACTAAAATTGGGTTCTAAAAAAATGTAATTACTATTAATAGAATGCGTTGCGATAAAGGCGTATGATGCATAGGAGTCCATGAGCCCATCATTTGATCTTTTGTTGTTCATACACCAAAATAACGATTATGACAATCCCTTTTTGTAGACAGTGCTACATCAGAATGATTTTCTGTGAATTTACGACGATTGTGAAGCTGTATGCTATTCTTGAACGAGAGTTCGTGCATCCTCTGGTCGAATGCAATAACGAAGCCGCGGCAGACCGATAGATGTTCCCCTGCAACGAGATTGTGTTTGGCAGCGGCTTCCTGCGAGAATATTTATCCATGATTCTGAACAAAACGAGAGAAATTGCAGGCGGGGTAACAGGGGGTAGGGTTGTATAAAGTTATTCCATCATTTCAAAAAAGTATAGTACGAGAACAATTTGATTCAGACTCCCATGCAACAGAAACAACAAGAAAGCAACATCGTTACTTATTTAATCTTTTCATACTAGTTGGCATCTAGCTTTCCGACACATCACAACAAATCGTTATCATCGTCATCACTATTATAATAATCAACATTATCAGAGCCCTGCTCTCAGATCCTGAAGCCTCCTCTAATCTCTCATTCTATTGTCCTATCCCTTGCCTGCACAGGATACCCTGCGAGGCTATCTCTCTAGCATGTCATTGATATAACGTTTTCTCACGATAGGTGTTTTAGATTCCGGATGGAGAAGTAGTGAGGCTTCGAATACATGAAGTGGTTAGCACGAGCCAGTGCGTCTTTGTGTAACCTAGAATCTGTGAGTAAACTAAGGAACAATCGGACTTTATTCAAGCGATTCCCTTGTACAACAGGATATAAAATAAATGTTTGCAAAATATGGTAGTGATTCAGTTGAGAATGTATTAGAAATCGCAGAATATCAAATGATTGAACATAAATTAATGTGGTGTTTGCTGAGATGAACTGAGAAGTATTACCATTAATAATCGGCAGCAGGATGTCGCGTATCGCGATTGCCCATTTTTTTAGGGTTAATTTGCAGAATATTGTACAACATCATTCCGTGTGATTGCAAGAAATGGCAAAGAAAAATAGAATTGGATAGCAGGAAATTGCAAAATTTAAAAACAAATGACCACAGACCATTGCAGTATACTTCCGCGAATGGTTTCACACTTTTCAGAATTGTTTAGTTTTCGATTGAATTCTCGTGTGCTGAAAAGTAAATGTATTTGAGGTTATCACATATTTTCTCCGTTGAAAGTTTCTATGATTGAAAGGTTACTTGATGCTGATCAGTGCATGTTTACAAAATTGTTACACCGACCCCCTATCATCTTTGTGTGCACAAAAAAAGGCTGGCAGAAACTTGACATGTCGTATTTCAATTTTTATATTTGATCAAGTAAATAAATACCTATAACCTTTTAGTTTCGAATTAATTCATGTGGAGTAGAGCATGCGACTCGCGCAGTCATCCCGTGGTGTTGTTTCATCATTAGGGCCAACGAAATTATTATTATTAATAAATCATTTATTTCCATCATCTTGCAATGTTTTTTCAATTTTAAAATAGTAGACATAAAACTTTATTGCCGTAAACACTATTTAAATTAATGTAAACGAAGATTCAATTTGAAATTCGATGCCAGTTCTGATTTCATGCAACAGATTAAAAACTGTAATATTATAATCAATGATCGACAGTCAGCATCTTATTTGAGGTAAGAATCAGGAATGCCTGGCACGAAATACATGGGGTGGGGCGATCACGAAATACATGGGGTTGGGAAATTTACGAAATTCATAGAATTCGGAAAACCGCCTACACACGGGGCTATGAATTTCTGAGAACATGGGGTTTGGGAAATTGAAATGCGCTAACATATTGTAAAGATGGGGTAAAATATGATTACTAAAGGGTTGAATAGGTGACATAAATTAAATATAAAATATATACATAGCACTGGATATACATATTTCAGGACGAAATGCGCTAACATTTTGCAAAGTTGGGTATACAACATTGTATGAATAATGAAGTGGTGAATAGACTACATAAGTTATTCATAAAATATATACATAACACGAATATATGCACTTCATGACCGCTAGGAAATGATTAAATGATTGACATTCAGAATAATTCGATACTGGAGTACAGAAATCGAATTAAGGTACTTCTGTTATATGATATGAAGCACAACACTTGCGTATGTGACAATGATTGTTTCTTCAAAAATGGTACGGTGCATGGTAGATATGATTCAATAAATTATATTCTCGTCGAGTTGGCCTCTGTCAAAGCTGGGAGCTACCTATCGTTCCTCGAACGTTCAATTTGAATTCTTCACTGCTGATCTCTAGGGGTCGTTGGTTCGTATTACAGGGAGCGAAATATTATTTACAATAGTATCATCTGTGCACATACAGAATTTTTTTATTATGACAAAAGAATCCCGACTACATAGCTTTGGGAAAACCAGTGACACGCGGGGTTGAGAATAAGAAATACATGGGATAGATAAATAACGAAATGAAAAGGTGTGGAAAGCAACATGTACATGTGGTGGCAAATCACGCATGCTTGTAGTTAGAGTCCCGAGAACATGGGGTTGGGACATCAAAATGTGCTAACATATTGTAATGAGTAGTTTACATTATTGTACGATGACAAAGATGTGGGTGGACAAATTGAATTATACAGAAAATATGAATACAATATAGAGTTGGGAAATCGAAAAGTATTAACATATTGTAAAGCTGGGTCTGAATCATTGTATTGATAATGAAGGGGTGAATAAGCGACATAAGTTATACATAAAATACATGCCAAACAACTGAATATACAATATACACACTTCAAGACAGCTAGGAAATGATTAACTGATTGAAAATCAGAAATAATACAATGCTGGGATACAAAATTTGGATCAATATATATTATAAGGCAATGATTGTATCATCAAAAATGGTACGGTAATTGTAAGAAATAATTCAATGAATTATATTAAAATCGAGTTAACCTTTATCAAGTTACAAGTTAACTATCGTTTCTCGGAAAAAAATGAGGGCGTATTTTAATTATACTGAAACGATTGGAACATTTAAAATATAGAAATAGACAAATTGCTAGTTACACTTATGATAATTGGCAAAGACAATTGTGATCGGTAGCAACATAAAAAACATATGTATCGTCTGAGTATAAACGAATATTTCGTGTCTCAATGTTGAGAGTAATGGTGGTGGTGGTCACTCCGGAACAGAAATGCATTTTCTTGTTACAGGTATTATGCATTTAGCTTGTGTTTGTTGGCAAAGTTACCGTTTTGAATTGATCAGTCAACAGATGTTCATTAAGCCTATTCTTGAAGGACTTGTTGGATTCAAGATTCTTGAGACTTGTTGGGAGGTTGTTCCAGGATTTTGGTCCAGTGATCGAAAAAGGCTGTTTCTGTTTTCCTGTGTTCCACGTGCAGAGTGGCATCATTTGATGTGAATCTATTGTTGTTCTTCACCTCGAGAATATGTGGGTCTTTGGCTGCCAGGTGAATGTTTTTCTAGAAGATGTTTATGAATTCTGAACGACTCATGGAGTGCCAGTTTGTTGTCGATATTGAGCCACAGTAATGTTTCGAGGAGAGGACTTACGTGGTCTCGTTTTCTGTGAAATGGAAAGGGCGTTTCAGTCATTCATTCAAATTATATCTAGTCCCATAATGATACAATCACACATAAATCACAAATAAGACTCACTCAGAGTCTATCGTCGTCTAAAGGATAGGACATACATGGTTTCGTTTCCTGTGAACAGGAAGGCACGTCTGACTCCATTTCCATGTCATTATTTCATTTCTACAAAAACAAGTGCAAAAAATTTATTTAAGTTTATTGCCGTTCAAGTTTTTGCGGCAATGCAACGCAAAGAAATAAATGAGATGGGACTTCTTATGAAATATACGCACCACCCAATATGATATATATTTTAACCATAATGAAAATTTGACCGATATTTCCAGAATGTCAATCAATCCTTTTCCACGTTCTGGTTTGTGAAGGAGTATAATACAGCAGATTAAATAATCTTTGGGGCGTAGACAATTGTTCTTGTTCTTATTTTATCGTTGATCATTCTTGAGTCGGATTTCAAAGTGTTTCTTTCTGAGCATTCTTGCGTCGGTTTTGAAAGAGTTTATTGTTGGGCGTTCATGAGATGTCTTTGGAATAGTTTCTCGTTGATTATTCATCAGTCGGCTTTAACAAAGTTCCTAGTAGAGTATTTTCGAATAAAGAGAATTTTGAATGATGTTTATTTGTGATTTGAGATTCAGATCATAGCAGAATCAAACATGCACCTTGTGCGTGTTCGATAACCTACGGAGCTGAAATTTGGGGGGTGAGAGCAGAGGAGATGAATAGTTTGAGGAGCATGGCTGGAGTAACACTGAGAGACCGGATCACCAACGACGTGGTTCGAATCAAAACAGGAATGGTGGACAAATTGGAGGACTGAGTGGAATCGCTTGTTCTGAGATGGTTCGGGCACATGGAGAGGATGGATGAAGGGAGATTGGGGGAAAGGGTGATGAATGCGGAGGCAAGTGGTCGCAGGCCTAGAGTTAGACCGAAGTATGGTTTGGGTTGGGAAGGAGATACATGAATGTGGAGGTGGCAAAAGCGCGCGCCATGAACAGGCGTGAGTGGATTTTGATTTTGATTTTGACGCTGCTCTGATGTGATTTTGATTTTGACGCTGCTCTGATGTGCTTTCCCGCTCTTGACATCCCGCTGTCGGGAGGTCGTGGGGGGGGGGAGCATTATGACGCAGCGGGGGTGAACCAGTGAAAACTGACGGACATTACTGCTGACGACGGATCCTCGGACTGCACTCGTGACCCAGAGTGTATGTTGAGGGGGTATCGGCCGGACCCTTCAGCACAAAAGGGCTAAGTTGTGTGAGTGTGAGCGTATGAGGGTGTGAGGTGGGCCTTGTTGTCGGCCACCCCTCTTTCTGGGGGATGCGGCCTAGTGTCTGTATCTGTACATGTATACTATTCAACTCAACAGGAATGTTATCATACATTTTAATGAAAAAAAAAAGTTATCGATAAACGTTGGTCACTCCGTCGTCTCTACTTCTTCTGATTTAATAAAATCGGCGCTACATTTACAAGCATCCGATTTTTTTCCTGTTCATTCTACGTAGGTTTCTTCTGCTTCAATTCTACATTACACTGATAACGGACCGACGGCTTCTGAACGAGTTTGACGCCCTGAATATTGAGGATAAATGAAAACTCGCCGTTGCCGTCGTTTATTTCAACACTGGGCTATTTATGAAACAAATGTAATGAAATTCGATTGGAATAACAGCTTGAACTGTGATAAAGGTGCTAACATTTTCCTGTAATTGACCGTCTGATTCTATCCCATTAGTAGAAGGGCAGTGTTAAGTAAACCAGAGACATCACAAGATATTCTAACGTTTTGGAAAACTTTCAAAAAAGTTTTCTTCGATGTTTTCCAATTCTCTCCTCAGGTTCATCTATGAAGCGCAACGGGTGTAATATTTTGGCTTCTCTCTAGTGATCCAGATGAAAGAACCTTCGCCCGAAGAGCGCGGAATATTTCAGCCGAGTGGGCTGGGATGAGGAGGCCTATTATGGCAATTTGTCTTCCGAGAACTTTCGCAGTGGGAAAGCTCACACCCTCCGGAACGACGGTAAAGTGTCTGCCCCCAGATATACGAGAGCAAGGCTGAGTTAGCAGAGGGAGAAGAGTAGGAGTCTGTAGAAGGATACAACATTCCCCAATAAAGGAGTTGGTAGATTGAATGGTAAACCGCGTTAGTGATCTAAGTGCCATTTTCATAAAAGTTCTCTAAGCACTCGAGATGGAACCTAAGAGCCAAAGTTCCCAAATGCCGAAACCAGAGTAAACCAATTGTGATGAATCTGTATGGTGCTACGTGCTATTGCAACCGTTCATCTGCTTGCAGTTTATCAGTTAGTTCAACATCGAGCAATGACTGGTTAGGCTATCGACCGCACTCGCACAGATCTGTTCTGACGGAACTGGGACTCTTGAATCCGAAAAAACTCTGCAATGTTTCTTCTAATATTAATCCCAACGGCCTTGCAATTTTGCCATGGAATTTATCTGACAAACACTCATTTTCTCATTTGTTGACCCTTTAAAATATTATTCTTTTTATTTACCCTTTGAATGATCGGGATTACTTCCACCGGGTCGCCACCTCTAATTCCTTGGTAGTTACCTTCCATAACACTATGTAGTTACTGCATTTGGTGGCAATGTTATTCAGCACCAACAGAAAATATTGAACAAAAAATTATAGACATTTCCGTTGATGTTAAACAAAAAAAGATATTAACAAATTTTATGTTTAATATGTATTGGTAAACCATAAATTCAATCATCTATACCATATCATACTGAAACTTCATCTAGTATTGAGAAATATCACAATACGCTCACTGCCAGGGTAAATAATTGTATGGTCAAAACGTCTCTTTTGAAAAGTACTTTTCAACACTATTTTCAAACATTCCTGCCACTACTTATCAACTTTTGGTAAATTATTTGTTCCCGGTCATTAATAGTAACTGAGAGTATATTGTGTAACTTCACACACAATCAACCATACTACCGAATTGGATCCCTTGTGTGAATAAGCCAGAGTCCGTTTCTAATTATTGTTCCTCCAATGGTTCACTTCCACTTGCAAACAATTCATTTGCATTCAAATCATTTGCATTCCCATCTGAAATCTACGTCCAACTTTAACAAAACAACCTTTCCTCTTCTTCGATCAGTTTTTCTTTCAACACATCATCCGCAAACTGTTATTGTTCACGAGGGAAATCATCTGCACCCATTCAATCCATTCTGCAACCGACCGCAACTGTGCGGTCATTGTGGAAAGTGGCTGCCATGCCCTTCCAATTGTTTTTATAGCTCGTAATAATAATAGTAAATATAATAATAACAAAAACAATAATATTGATATTTCATATTATTAAAAAAATTATAGTAAAAATTATGGTAATAATGATAAAAAATAGTATTACCAATAATAATAAAAGTCTTTATCAAAACATTCGATGGTGCAATATTAATTACTGAGAAACAAGTTCGACGAAACTTCTCTCCCAATGCATTTAAATTACGCATCAAAAGAACATCCAATGAGACAAGACAGAGTAGGGATGAAATACGTGACATAGATTCATAAAAAGAGATAGTGACAAGCTCACCTGAATACATCTTCTGTTCCTCTCCAACATGAATATGTACATAGCAAAGCTCAATGTAATAGGTAAAGTACATAACCACCTGTCAATCAACATATTCAGGGACGTATCCCAGCCTGACATCCACATACGTACAATGGACCCACAACATGGAAAGGCAGATAGAAGTCGAACAGTATTTCTATTAATATCGCGATTTTCCTGCACCAGCAGAATTCAGTCCTACCTCACTTTCATTGGAGATAAAGCGTATCCCTTACTGTTACATAAGGCCTCCATGAAGGAATTATTTTATTTTATAATACACTCCTGGAGGCTATGTGCACGTTTTCCAGCTCGCACTTTTAGGAGGTCAATATCTTATGCTGCGTTTTCAAAGCTATCACTCGTCCTTCTAGGTACACCAATCAACCTCCGTTAGGAATCATTTTATGCTACTCTGAGTTTACTGATAGTGACTCGTAAATAATAATTACAATGAGTAACAGTAGAAATGGCAGCAGGAGGTCTAAAAAAGCTATATTTTAACGTCTGTCGTGCAGGAAAATAAATTTCTCAATGAGCTAAATGTCCACTCCGTTAATTATCCGAAATTGTTTTGAAGTGATCGAAATATCACGCCGGAACTGGATTATATTGGCATGCAAACAGATTTGTTGCTATTGTACTCAATATCTAGGGTTGCGACCTCCCCCTCTCATATATTTAGTATAATTTTAACAGCATCCCCATGAGGAGCCAGTAGGACCATATCGAAAACATAGCTAATTGCGTTAATAAAGCAGTCGTCAATATGGCAAACAACACAGCTAAGAACTGGACGCTCGTGTATGCTGTCTATATACACATTGAATATGAGGGGCCAAAGAAGGCCTACCTCCTTCCTTATTATGTTGGTTGTTAGGAACGGATTTGATGTTGAAACTCCTCATCGTACTGCACACTGTTGTGGTTAGCAGCAGTATTTTAGTAGTTTTACGAAGTGAACTGGCGCTCTTTCTTCAATTAATATTTTGAAGAGTGTCCAGTAATTAACGATTTCGGGAACTAGAAAGCAAAGCTTCATTGGCGAGCCTCTGCTGACAAAGAAATACAAAGTTTGCTCTAAGGTTAAAATAGCTATTCCCGTTCCATGTTGAGTCTCTAAGTCAAGTTGCCTTGATGATATTTTGAGATATTTGCCGCGTCTGTTCTGAATCACAGTTTCTAGTAGCTTCGATGGGGCAATAGCAATTGACATTGGTCTGTCATTACCTATATCTGTGGCACATATTGTTTTTGTTTTTCTAAAAGGTTTTACAACTACATCCATAAGTAGCATTGATACCTAGGTAGTTAGACTTATAACATGAAGTGCGAACATAGACATGACATTGACAAGTTTACTCGGTCCATACATGAAATTTTTTGCTGGCTTAGCATCCTTCTCTATAGCTTTTCCATATTATAATCCCTTAACAGCTAATCTAAGCTCCCACATATTGATTTCATCATCGTTATGATTTTTTTTCTGGGTAGGCGCTTGCTTACCAATATTCGAGTCAGCTTCGTTGTTGACACTGTTCATTATACCATCAATGTGGCTGAGCCACATCTCGGCAATATTTCCCTCCCCTGTTATACCATTCACATCAAGAAGCAGAGCTTTCTTTCGTTTTCAGATATTTCCTCTCTTTCCAGAAATCTATCATCCGCCGGTTAATAATTTTCTGACACATACTAGTTGCCCGTAATTTGTCCTCATGTTCATTATAGAGGCGAAGTGAGTATTTGCTGGTGTTATTAGTTTTTTTTTATGCACGAGAGATTTCACTGTTTCCCAGTACTTCGCCTTTGCACATGGGCTGTTAAGCTTTCCTAGACAGCCACATGCCAGGTCTGGCCCGGGAACCGATGCATTCCGCGGAGTTTTTTATCCCAAACGATTCTCTCGCAGTCATGGTGGTGCGGAGTTGTTGGTCGAGTCAACAACAAATGTTTGTCACTTTATTCAGGCGTATACATTAGTTTAGATGATAATCTGGTTGTCTAAATGATAAGGGGTATACGTGGAGTATTGGTCACGGGGCGCCTATTTCTTTTTCTACGAGAAAAAATAATAGACATTCACATTTATATACACCAAGTGTAACTCCTATTGCCATAGACGAAACATACAGTTTAATGAATTAATGATGAAATTGAGGCAGTTAATCTTGTTGTGCGTTCACATCAATCATAAAAAACGTATGACAATTACTTCGTTTTCTAGACTAATGGCACACTTATATCTGATGTATCCTTCACCTAATAATAATGTGACTTCTCCCGAACTGAAAGTTGCTGAACGAGTTGAATTTGAATCGTATCTGTTTACATTCACTTTTCATGTTGTTTTAATTGAATGGGATCCGTTTTCAGATGCCGTCATATAACTTAGAACTCCGTGGTGTGATCGCTAGTTCTTTTCTATTGAGTGACACTTTTTGTGAGGTGGACGCTACATCATATTTGCATCGTATTATACTCCTCACGAGAGTCTCGTGCTACACTACTTTTGTGTCACAGACTGCACTAACTACTTGCGAGTGAGCGTTTCGAGGTAGACTACATTTGTGCCGTAGACTGCCTACATGGTTGAGCGCTACCTACACGTTGCAACCATTT
>SDVV010045732.1:0-10040 GCA_016164225.1 Gammarus roeselii
TATATATAATGGCAGATCAACCAAGGTGATTTTCCGCATTTTCCTGTTACGTCAAAATAACTAAAAAAGTATGTAACTTAGAAACTTTGTATCTAGCTACTGTGTGTATATAGCTTCTATTATGACCATGAAACACCGCAAGTTTCAACATTCCATCACTAGACCAAAAAAAAAGTTATTCATGAAAACCCAAGCGGCAAACTATCCTCTCTAATTGTGGGTGATATCACACACACCCCATATATAATTCATTGCAACAGAAATTGAAAGTTTGACAGTATCAATAGAATAACCATGCATATAGTAGTATACATCAGTGGATTAGAATGAAATGGTACGGAATTTTTAATGCCTGACAGGTCACTTTTACTGCTTTTCTTTTGCTGCAATTGCTTTTGATCATCCAGAGGGATTTTTTTTCAATTTATTACTAGTAATGATGTTTTTTATTCAATAATTGCAAACTATCTTTACTGCATGTGATTTCTCCACATCTTGAACTAATTATGATTCTGGAATGCCAGTACATGAGCAAATATGAAAAACAATATTTAAAAATATGATAAAAGAGGTAGCTAAACAAGGTATTCTATAGCAAACTAATTGCAGTGACATGGGCACAAGTCATAAAAGGCATGTTAAGTATGGTATTGTCACCCTAAACTCAAGATATTATTTAAAAAATCATTCCTAGGTCTCAAACAGAAGTTAACACTTAGCTAGGCCTAGACTTGCCACCCCATGATATATAGCTATATAGCATAGGGTCATTATAAAATTAGCTACACATAATGAAATTAGCTGTGGTGTCATTTTTGTAAGTAATTTCCT
This sequence comes from Gammarus roeselii, assembly GCA_016164225.1. Taxonomy (NCBI): domain Eukaryota; kingdom Metazoa; phylum Arthropoda; class Malacostraca; order Amphipoda; family Gammaridae; genus Gammarus; species Gammarus roeselii. The sequence goes on from SDVV010045732.1 coordinate 832, forward strand.
TTCAAATGTCATTATATATGTGAAGAATTTCATTTTGGTATTTTTCAAGGGAGAAAAATTCAACTAATTATCAACAAAATATTGATGGGGTATGGGAACACTCCTGATGTCTTTTTCCTGAGAAGTGATACACCACAGTTATTATTTGTATGTTTACAGAAATATGAATTTATTTCCAAAATATGTCTTATGCAACAAACTAAAACATTTTACAAGTATCACTACAAAATTTGGTCACAATCCATTGAAAACTTTGACCACAACATCAAAGTTTGCAGAACTTTGATTTTTTTTAAAACAAAATTTCAAGGACCTGAAAAATGCACCTTCACCTTGTCAATTTTTCAGAAATTGTGTGCTTCTTAAATTTGCACAAGTATATAATACTAACAAAGACTGCTTTTTCAAGTCTCATAGACAAATAGTGACACTTTTTTGTTGTTTTGATGCCCAAACAAGGGTTTTGGGGAGTCAATCCAGGTTGTAGACAGCAGGAATCGCCCCAGTCAATGCTACTAAAAGTTGACACAATATAGTAAGCAGCTAGAAACCCAAAACAAGAATCCAGACAGGTGTGTAACAATCATATAAATTTCATATCAAGCCACACTATCAAAGTTTACAACAGCAAAAAATTTTTGTTCAAAATAAATGAGGTTGGTGAAGAAAATTGTTCAACTGTTTGCAAGTGGCACATATACTTGACATAGCTAATAATCTACTGGAGAGTTTCAGACTGTAAAAACAGAAACACCATGTGCACTGGATGCAAGACCAGACTGCAGCATCAGTATTACTTACCCCTTCAAGAGTACTGCCATCAACTCTAAGTGGCATCAAGACAATAATAAACAAGACAATTCTAAACAAAATATCTGTTCTGAAACATTCAAAACACCAAGTTAGTAGTAGTAGAAAGCTTAGTCAATAGGGTTCAGATCTGCGGGCATATGAATAGGTCCCAATAAAAAGTTGAAAAACAATTTTGCATTTTGATGCATTAAAACATATCAAGTCCACTCTATTTTTATCTATTCCATTATTTCAAAGATTGGAGGTCATATGATGCTGATTTTATAGAGCATCTAAGTTGTTGAAAAAAATGAGAAAAAAAACTGTGGGCTATCCTTCCCTTTAAGAGGGATGTAGTCACTGAGTACTCCATGAGTGATTTGGCTGAAGACACTCTCTTGGATGTTGTGGTAGCTATAAGGTAGTAGTCACTTTTCTGTCATAGAGGAACATAAATGATTTACTCCATGGGTGATTGTTTGTTTGCAATACATAGTAGTATTGCACTCTCCTTGATTTAAATAAATCAAACATGCTAGTAGTATTTTCACAAAAGTGAAGATGGAAAAATCTGCTTACAGAACTGGGACTTTGCTACCCTTCCAACAGGGGGAGTTTGATAAATTTTATATAGCTAGCACACAATAAGATATTGTTAATACAAGATCTGATGACACTACTGTGCAGCACTCATTATATAAATGTATGCATAGCTAACTGATTAATTTGTGTAGAAATTCATGTAAATTTTTTAATGGACATTGTAATTAAGGCCCTCATTATGGACTGCATGTAGGGTAAGAGGCCCGGTGATGTCGCACTTTTTCACCAATTTTCATTCTAAAAAAATTTGTGACGCCGGGTCGTAAGGCCTAAAACATTGGATATAGACCTAAAGAATCAGAAAATTCAGAATTTTTCTATATATGTTCCTGAAAATATTATCAGACTTTTCATTGTAGCAACAACACTTTCCACAATGCCCTATGTTGATGCACCTGACCCAATGTTGACGCTGTATCACAAAAATGCTTATAGGTCAAACAGTTGAAGAGACAGAATCGTGGGCTTCACATATGTTAATTAATAACCTATTATGTACCGAATGGATCTTACCTTTGATTCTTACCTTTGCAGCCCCCCCAAAGGGCTCAGCATACCCAGTCGTCAGGTGCACCGAGCCAGGAGAGGCCAGCACAGCCATGCGCGCCAGCACCTACGAAGACTCCACAGAACAACAACGGGAAGATGCTGAAAGGGATGCGTACTATTGGCTTCCAGAGAACAAACCCAAAGCCACTTGCATGAAAACCCAAAGTACAACTACAACCCCGCAGAAAACCATGAAAGCAAATACATAAATATATATATAAATAAGAGAAACAAACACGACGAGTCACACCACAGATTTGCCAACACCACTGGGAACGCAAGAACTTAGCACTAAAACAACCTATTTCCCAAAAACTCAACCCTGCCTTGAAGTCAGAAATGGTAGCAGACTTGACAACAGCAGCAGGCAGCTCATTCCACATCCTAATGGATCTAATATTAAAAAAAACTCCTTGCCACATCCACAGAGCAGCGGGGCATCAAGAGTTTGTGCTGATGTCCCACGCGTCCTACCATCCAGCAACCTTTGGAACAGAATAAACAAATCAAAACCCTTTGTGTCACAACACAGAATTCTCCAATACTTTATGAGGTCACTTCTCAGTAACCTGCACTTGATTGAGAACAAATTGAGAGCTATCAGCCTGTCATGGTGGGACATCTCAGACAGACCATGCACCTGTTTGGTCCACCTTCTCTGAACAGACTCAAGCAACTTCACATCCTGGACATAACCAAGATTCCACACACAGGAGCAGTAATCAAGAATGGGCCAGACATGTGCCACAAAGAGTGTGACCATATAATTTGGGCTTCTATTAGCTGTCAACCTAAGGTGTGTAGAATTTTTTATTCATTTTTTTAAATGAAAATTTGTCAACAATTTTTTTTTATAAAGTGTCAACATGTGTATATTTGGCAACTGCCCTTGCACCTCATGACCCCAGCATGTTATTTGATATGGTATTTCAAAGTAAATAAGGCTGACTTTACGCAGCATGCTGCTTTTGTCAACTTTAAGCATCACTACACTGCCAAGCAGTGGCTGATTTTTAGCCTACACCGCTGCTTGGGAACCGGCAGTTTTGAAAGCAGCATGCCACTGGCAAACAGCAGCGTATTGTTGAACTAGGCGGCAGTCTTGACTCTAAAGGTCTCTTGCTGCGCGCATGTTAGTATCTGTATTGCAACAGAAGTGAGAGGGTCTGTGCTGCTCCACAGCAACGACTATATACCTCTCTTCTCCTCACCGCTCAACAACTTTGCAGAAAGACGTATTGCGTCTGTACAAAACTCCGCAGCGTGAGCTGTTAAGTATATGCATCTCCTTGGGTGATAAATTCCCATAACTCCGCGAGGATTGCTATATGGAGTAACTGATCTGCATTGGATATGCATCAACATAGGGCCAACATAGGTTGGCCCTATGTTGATGCAGTGTTGCCCAGAAACTATAACAGCTAAATGAACCATATGGCCACTGTTAATAAGATCTATTATCCTATGTTATGCACGTGTTGGTAAGAATCTATTTGCAATTATTTGAAAATGTGCGTCAAGGCTGGACTACCTCTTTAGGGTGGCCCTATGTTGATGGATAGTTCCCCATAATATTTTAATAAGTTGTGTTAGTGTAAAAGGTGACCTGGGATGCCAAACAATTGTCATGCAGAAAACAACAGTGGAATTATTCATTTTAAACAGAATTAATTTGCAATTATTAAAACACATAATCCTTAGCTTTTGCTAAGGAAAATGAAGAAAACATGATTTGTGAGCTTAAAAAAAAAATTACTACTATTTGTTATTTATGTATCTTTTTGATAATGAGTGGCACAGATACATGATACATAAACTTATTTTAGCTCCAATCAGATTTAATCTACTTGGAACTGTTACCTCTGTGGAGGTTGTTTCATATGTGTTGCATCAACATTGGGCCAGGTGAGTCAACATTGGACCCCTTACCTTAAATTAAAAAAGAAAATAAAATTGAGATAACAAGAGAAGTTGCTGTTATATGTTTCCCACATATTAATTTATGCCAAAGCACATTCAAATTCTACTTGATCAAACAAAAAAGTTTTTTTATGAATATGCAAAACATTACGAAGAGCCACCAACACATAACCCAAAAATTATTTATGTATCATGTTAATTTATGTATCATGCTAGTTACTTCAGACATTTAGGTGAAGATCAGATTTTTGTATGCAGTTATGTAGGAAGTAAATTTTTTTTTGTTAATTCTGAAATTTTAAGCTTATAGAGCGGGCTGCAGCGTAGCTGCCACCTGATAGCTTTTATGGTGTTTACCCACGGCATTTATGGACTAGCCTTCAACCATTTAAGAGACTGGTCAGAATGTCTCACTTGGGGTCAGGTAGACGCCAACCTAAATTCTCCAGCTCCCAATGGATGTCTTTTGTGAGGCAAGTCCATCACGCAACCTTCACTGCCACCGAGCTGGTCATATATAATTTTGATAGAGCAGTAAAGAAGCCCAAAGGCTTTTAGAGTAATCTGTCCTCTTCTCTTCACTCTCATCGTTTTTCTTACATTAGACTGTGTGGATGCTGTGCTACAACTCAATAAGTGGTATTGGAATGTTTTAAAACCAATATGCATCTGCTGTGGAGTGTTAGCAATATGATCTACTGTTGGTTTGGCCTGATTCTTCTCTGCCACAGGTCCAGCCCTGACTATTGTGGTTTCTTAAGGTAGGTACATTTCACCCTGACATACCTATGTATTAAACAGCATAAGGAGAGTCAAATTCCAAAAATTCATCATACATCAGATCAGCAAGGGTTTCCTTGAAGTAAGTGGTATCTTCCAACTATACTATGCCAGCAGGCAATATATTCCACACAATAACACGTCTCACACTGATGACCTACTGCAGACATCAGAAGGCAAGACATTCCCCACACCAACACATCTCACACTGATGGACCTACTGCGGACATCAGAAGGGCAATGAGGAAACACCAACTTCAACAAATTAATCCTAGAACCACCTCTTGGAGCCATAGAAACATATTTTCTAAATCCTCTAATTTACAAAGCGGTGTCTTCCAGAAGCTACATATTCAGGTCTTCCCTCTTTACCTGCAGAAACAAACTTTAATGTTCTACTTTGCAGGAACAAGCTACTGGGTTCCTCTTTATGTGCAGTAACAAACTTTAATGCTCTACCTTGAAGAAAGAAGCTACTGGTTAAAAGAAACCAGAGCATCAAAATCAATGCAACCAACCCCTGTAGAAGTACCACACAACATATTTATCAGAATTTAATACAAGATTCCAGGACCTTGGAATAAGTCAACTGATTCTAGCACACTTCGGAGTGACTGGATGCCTTGAATGGCAGACTTAGAATCTTAACATGAGTAACACAAGCACAACTTGAAGTCATCAGTAAATGCCTTGAACTTGCATGAAAGACCACAGAGATGGGATTAATACAGATCAAGAAAAAGAGGGGTCAATGGACAGACCTCTGCAAAACACCACCAGTTAATTCAACTGGGCTGCTCATGCTGTCACTCACACAAACACGTATCCTCTGCCAGAGACAAATGCAGAGATCCAGGACAGTGAAGAATTACAAACACCCAATGATTACAGCTTAAACAGAAGCACAGCATGACTCACCACATTTAATGTTTCTGAAAAGTCAAGCATTATGATATCCACAAATTATCCTTCATCAATCCCCCTCACAACATCATCAAAGGTCACCAGCAACTGGTCTTCTGCACTATGGATACTCCCAAAACCATACTGATGAGATGACAAAATATTGTTGCTCTCAAAATACTCAGTCAACCAGGAGGAATACAACAATTATTTTCATTGATTTGCAGCAAACCATTGTCTAGCTTAGAGGACTGTAATTCAGAGGATCAGAGTGCAATTTGGCCTTGCATATTGGAACAAGCAGCAATTTGCTCTAGACAGGCTTCAGAGACAGTTCCTATCCTCATTCATTTTGATAACTTAACCAAGGGAGAGGGAAAGCAGATCAGCACAGCTCCCCAGCAGAAGCAAGTAAAGGCCATCTGCACCCATACTTCAACAGTTGAAAGAATTTATCATAACAAAATTGTACAGTTTATATGTTAGGATTTCATTAGACAGTTTTGACATTTCAAGGTAAAAATTGAAGGCCCAATTCAAGTAACTCAGAGCTTCTAGTGCAATTTAATCCTTACAACCTAACCTAGCAATTTAACCTAACCATGAAACACCTAGAAAATTTAAAAGAACTGTATAAATGTACAATTACTTATCATTGTCAGTTCTTATTAAAAATTGCCATCACTAACAACAGGGTTCACGTATCATCCAACCATAAACGACTAATGACCATAATGCGTAATTATGCACTTCCGCTCTGCTGACTGTTACATGAATGTTGCAACAAACTTGTTTATCAAAACTGTGTAATGTCGGTGTTTGTTTTCATCTACTGCCAATATGTAGTAATGTTAAATTGCTGTTCGAACCATGCCGGGAGTAATTTAATATGCAGTTTAGTTATTGTTGTATTCAAACTAAACACTGATGCACATCATCTTGACCCCAATTGAACATTAATGTCTGTGCGGTAAAATGTCTAAGTACGTATCCGCGACAATCTCCGTGCATTGAATTTTCTATGTAATATTCACCACAAGAATTGTGCCTTGAAATTTCTAGCTGCCACTAAACCTAACCTGTCAGATGCTTGTGGACTGGCCGTTAACTACTTTTGCATCTGCGGTGTTTGCTGTGTATGCTCTGCGGTGGTGTAGGTGAGTAGCCTGCATACGTGTTGATCACCTCACCGGGATTGTTGCGCATTTCAGGGGTGTTTGAGCGGGTACCTGATGTAACTGTGCATATCAAGTTACTTATTGTCATCACGGAATCTTATTGTTGTCTCAATTTTATGAGGTGAAATTCATCATATGCTCATTAGTTAGTTCATAAAATTATTTAATATCTCCATTGCGGTAGGATTAAGGTTCTGCTATCATGAGAGTTCAAGGAAGACACACTTGTTCGTTCATTTTCGATTGCATCAGTCACACCTGTTTTGTGGTTCCCTAAATACTGTCTAATTGTTGTAACATTGAAAACTCACTATTATTACTTAATCATTCAATATCAATAGAATATGGAAACATAATTACCACTGATGGAGCAACAATTCAATTTTAAGTCACAGTCCATTAATATGTTTAACCTTTTGTGTTAAATGCAAGTCTGTGTTGCTCTGCGTGTGTAACTTCACCACGTAGCATGTGATGTACCTGACAGCGTTGAGCATGTGCACCCTAATTGTAGCGCCTTGTCACTCATTTGCAGCGCCTACCTGCTTGGCCAGAGGCTGGGATCCTTGTTCTCCTGCAGTCTCTCGTACCATCCTGGACAATAGGACTAGGTTGGTTTGGGGCCTGGGGTTGGCAAAACATTGCAATTGTTTTGGGTTGAACTGAGTCAGATGGATTCTTGAATGTATATAGTTTTGATCTTTGTTTATGAGAGGCAAAATCACTTAGCTAGGTACCTCATTTTGCTTGTCATTCATCAGTAATAACTTGGATGCATTTTTTGGCTGCTTTGCAATGCTATTCTATAAAATATTAATTATGCAACATTTCCAATTAATTATGTGTGTTTTGCTTTAGTCATTGTTCACCAACCATCAGTTTTCCAGTCCTTTCTTGCTTACCCTTTATGAGTTACATCAATAAATTTTGCTCTAAATGTTATTAGTTATCCCTTGGTTAATACCTTGTAGGTAATCCCTCTCATTATTTGACCTGCAAATCCGTTGTCATGTTTGCTTTGATTTGTGCTGTAATTTGTTTATATATCTCTTGGCTTTGGGGTCCCTCAAGGTTCGATACTTGGCCCTTTGTTGTTCCTGGTTTTTGTAAATGACATCGACTGTAAGTTACCAAAAAAATCAAGCAAAAATGGTAGTGTACGCCAATGATGTTCTAATATTGCTTTCCCAAAAACCGTCAGATCTGAATGCGCTGAAAGACAACGCTGAGACAGCTGTAATTAATCTGAAATCTTGGTATGATAAAAATGGGCTCAAGCTCAACTCTGAAAAAACAAAATGCATCTTGTTTGGCTAGAACTCTAAAAGAGCAGTTCCAATGAATTTCTCCACCAGGATAGGCAAATCTGACATTCCTGTTGAAGATAAAGTTATAAGTCTGGGAGTATGGTTTGATCCCAAACTTTCTTTCAAACACCATGTATATAACTACTCTGTGTTCCAAGTTGAATGGAAAATTTTTGTTCCTAAACTCCGCAAAAAAAGAATCTGATTTAAAATCAAGGTTACTGATCGTCCACGGTTTAGTTTCTTCTCACATTAACTACTGTCTTTCAATTTGGGGAAAATGCACCAAAACTCAAAGAGAAAAAGTGCAACGTTGTATTACCTTTGCGGCAAGAATAACATGCGATGGTAACCACAGCAAACGAGACCATGTTAGTCCTCTCCTCAAAAAACTACAATGACTTAATATCAACAACAAACTGGCACTGCATGAGTTGATCAGAATTCATAAAGATCTTCTAGGAAAACATCCACCCCGCAGCCAAAGGCACCTATATTCTTGAGGTGAAAAGAACAATAGATACACAAGAAATATTGATACTCTGCACATTGAACACAGGAAAACAGAAACTGCCTGTCGAGCTTTTTCAATCACTGGACCAAAATCCTGGAACAACCTCCCACTAAGCATCAAGAATCTTGATTCCAACACATCCTGCATGAATAGGCTTACCAAACACCTACTGACTGACCAATTCAAAACGGTAACTTTGCCCACAAACACAAGCTAAATGCATACTACCAGTAACCAGAAAATGCATTCTGTTCATGAGCATGTCCAAAACCAACCGCCACCACAATAACTCTCAACATTGAGACACCATCCAATCATTTTTTCAGCTCTGACAGTTCAGCTTGATGCGAATTTAATTAATTAAATTCCTACTAATCACCGTACCATTTTTGGTGAAACAATCATTGTCAAATAAACTTTTATTGTGCATTATCCTCTATATTGAAATCCTATTCATCCCATTTTGTACTCCAGTATTGATTTTTTTTATTGTCAATTATCTAATCATTTCCTATCGGTAATGAAGTGTATATAATCAGAGTTATGCAAATATCGTATGAAAAATTCATGTTGTCGTCTCACTTCTTCTTTATTCATGTATATATATGGGTATGTATGTAGGTATGTATGTATACATGTATGTATATAAGTACGTATGTATGT
>SDVV010045733.1:0-10040 GCA_016164225.1 Gammarus roeselii
GAAGCTTCAAACTATAGCAGCATGAGAAACTTCAAACTATAGCAGCGTAAGAAGCTTCAAACTATAGCAGCATGAGAAACTTCAAACTATAGCAGCGTAAGAAGCTTCAAACTATAGCAGCATGAGAAACTTCAAACTATAGCAGCCTGAGAAGCTTCAAACTATAGCAGCATGAGAAACTTCAAACTATAGCAGCGTAAGAAGCTTCAAACTATAGCTGCATGAGAAACGTCAAACTATTGCAGCCTGAGAAGCTTCAAACTATAGCTGTCTGAGAAGCTTCAAACTATAGCAGCCTGAGAAGCTTCAAACTATAGCTGTCTGAGAAACTTCAAACTATAGCTGTCTGAGAAACGTCAAACTATAGCAGTCTGAGAAGCTTCAAACTATAGCAGCATGAGAAACGTCAAACTATAGCAGCCTGAGAAGCTTCAAACTATAGCTGTCTGAGAAGCTTCAAACTATAGCTGCATGAGAAACGTCAAACTATAGCTGTCTGAGAAGCTTCAAACTATAGCTGTCTGAGAAACTTCAAACTATAGCTGCCTGTTATTATTCCAATATGTCTGAGGTGCTCTGGTGCTGAATGCGCAACTCCATATAATGTGCCTGGCATCTTAGGTAACAAAATTATTGTCGATAAGGGCAGATCGACAATCTCTTCCAATTCAGAAAAAGATTATTATGTGCCAATGGATATTAGGAAATACATTAGTGAATTCTATATTTTTTAGTCAATTTTATATCCAATGACTATTCTTTGTTGATATAAAGAATACAGTATTTTTCCTAAAAAAAATTAAGTCTTATTGCTTAAAATAAGAGTTGATAAACAACGAATGGAAAAGTCAACTAGCTCGTTGGAACATTTATTTAAAAATATTCAAATTTATGGTATGCACTAAATATGTAACTGAAAATATGACTGGTGGAAAAGAGTCACATATTTTTTAAACTAACACATCATTTTGGTATACGTTGAACACCCTTGAAGCAGTACAGACTTCCATTGAATGTATCCCGCCACGCCTGTACATGAGCAATTGAATGGTAACATTTCTAAGAACTATTTTGACGCTTTCTTGCAGTCTTGCAATAACTTGAAAATGTTCAAATTTAATTTCATTTGACTTTGATTTTTTATTATTTGTGCATAGAACTTCAATTCCTCATCTTATAATCCTCCACAACAAAGCCAAGAATAGCATTGGATTGGTAGGCTATTATGGTATCAGAAAATTCCCCATCCTCGGGACTTGTGGTGATTTGTGACCGACTGAGTGAGCCTTGCCCCCTCCATTTTAATAATATTATAATTATTATGCCGATGATGAAGTTTACTTAGCGTTATTATGTCGATGATGACATTAGCTTAAGCGTCATTATGTCGATGATGAAGTTTACTTAAGCGTAGCATTTTAAAAATATTGCCTATTTCGATTTAAAAGTAACGCAAGCGATGTTTTTTTAACAAGCCTACGCGGAAAACTTTAAACCATTCGTAGAAGCTTTCCTAGAAACTCTCTGATATTACCTGAATTGTTTGGAAGGCTTAAATTTAATTTATGAGAGATTTAAAAAATTCTCGCTATGCTTTCGAAATTATTGAATTATATAATTTTCTAATAACTTCATAGAGAACGATATCAAGTAATCCGTGGAAATTTTATGAGTGGGGAAATCTGTTGGTTTAACATGAAATATTTGACACCAGGGAACTGCCCGCTGACTCGACACACGACAAAGCCCCGGCACCACAATATATTTGACACCAGGGAACTGCCCGTTGACTCGACACACGCTACAGCCCCGGCACCACAATATATTTGACACCAGGGAATTGCCCGCTGACTCGACACACGCTACAGCCCCGGCACCACAATATATTTGACACCAGGGAACTGCCCGCTGACTCGACACACGCTACAGCTCCGGCAATACAATATATTTGACACCAAGGAACTGCCCGCTGACTCGACACCCGCACAGCCCCGGCACCAGAATTGCTGGCATCTCTACTTTTTCCCCGTTGAATTTGTGATGGTGTAAACCAGTGACGCAGTTGCTGCGAATGTTGGGCAAATAGACACGGCCGAGCAGAGCTCTGCCCGCTCATGTGATGGCTTTTCAGCGGGTCTACTGTACTTGGTATAGCCCTGTGTGGCTATAAACAGTTGAGTGAACGTGATCCATAGCATGCAAGATTCTTCGAATTATAAGGAGAGCACTGTACCTGGCTATCAATACAGATAATTTCAGAATGTCCGAATGATTGTTGTTTGATATGTTCCCATCTTTTTAGCATTGTTGTAAAACAGATTTTTTAAATGAAATATTTATTTAACCGTCAATTTAAAATTTCATCTAGTAACAATTTTTATACCGGAAATCACAGTTTTCGAATCTGGACTATGACACGTTGAAGAGGACTTAGTGTGATCATGTAAACTGTCTCAGCCTAACAGGTCTCGTTCTTCAGACTGTGAACGTAACTCTCTGGCACCGAGTCAGTGATCGTTGAGTTGAACAGGGCCTTTTCTGTTGATTATTTGACGCATTGTCAGCGCACAATTACTGGCATGTTTGATCAATGCATCATAATTGCAATGTATAGTGTCTTTTAGTTTGATGCTTGTTAACGATGATGCGATGTTTCATACTGCAAGCCTGTTTCGTAATTCATTCTTAGATCACTTACAAGGGATTATCATTGGTTACAATTCCAAGGAATTCATAGAAAATTTGTTTTATTATTCTTTTCAGTGAAACAGCGAATTATAATACTTCGCTGTTCACGATCATGGAAACTGGGAATGCCCGTGGTGTGCACGTCATGTTACGGGGTTCATCTGAAAACGGGGCAATGGCTTCCAAAAACCAGCGCGTACGGGCTTCGATTCATCATCACCGAATGGTGGTCACGATAACTGCACATGCAAAGATATATTTGTGTTTCAAAATAGCGGTCTTGCCATTCCTGTTCAGAATAACATTCTAAGCTGCTGCTAAAAGTTTGTGCAATCACCAGCTTTGGCAGATAATACAAAGATTATATTTCCTGGGTTTCGTAAAGTCAGGGTCTAGCCATATTATTTATAAAAAACAACCCCCATGAGGGGATAATTGAAAACAGAATAAAGACATCGATATTTTCCAAATACATCCTTAAGTGAGTACTGTATCGCCATCTGTTAGCTGGTCTTTGAGCCGCCCTCTAACCACAGCCAAGTGTGTGTGGTACCATGCAGCGCGTGAATTGTTCACGACCTGCCAGCTGGTGTTTCGACCTTATTCTCGATCAGTGCCAGCTTGTGAGTGTGGCACCATAAATAAGCTGGTTTCTTGCTGGTCAGCGAGTCAGTGCGGTGTCATCAGCTGGTGCTTAGGTTGCGTGTTGATGGCCACTTGACTTTATGGTGCGACTTGCGGCCAATTTTGTAGGGCGACGTCACATAAAGAAGCCACGGGTCTTTAGTTCCCACCCGTTGGGTGTATGGACGGGGAGATTCATTGCAGATTTTGCTAAGTGCCGCATTGTCATCAAAATTTATTTCGTACATAAGGTTGACTAGTTCAAGTTAGATGTAATGTTGTCAATGTATGATGGACGTGCGTTGTAATACACGCAAATACATGTAATACACGCAAATGCATGTATTACATGCATTTGCGTTTGGGAATATGATGGTGCTACGACGAAACATTTTTAGCATTACAGGTGCCGACTTCTTGTAGAATATCTCATGACAATGTAGTCTGAACGATGAAAAACATGTTTTGAATTGTTCACTCTGCAGACAATAAAAGTATCTTGAGTTCCATTAAAAAAACATCTTCCTGGCAGTGCTTCAATCCCATAAAGAAATGCCCATCAGGGCTTGTAATTCTTTCGAAAATCCTCGACGAGCTACAGAAATTCATTTTGATTTCCCCTCTTCCCAGCATTCAGTTCCTAACCTCATTCCAAAGCAAATGAAAAGAGGGAAACATTTCAAATTAGTCAGAAATATCGTGTTTGACTTATCAAGAAAATAAGGGGATGAAGTTAAAAAGGAGGCCCAACCACGTTGTTCCATGAATGAACATGGATATAAGAAATTATGTTTTTATTTATTTTTAACTAATAAAGTGGTTTAACTAAAACGTTGCTTGTGGTGGTACCTTCCCAATTAAGATGCGCTTTCTTTTCACATTGATGTTAAAGATTCAATTCTATTGGGGCAGCTGTTGCTGTTCGCGGCAAATAGACAGAGTCGGATCACAATAAACAGCTTATGAAATTTTTCCAATAACACTCACATTTATCTGTTGATTTTGTATGACATGAATCGGGTCGTCAAAGCTTCGGAACACTTTGAAATACATTATTACCACATCTGATTACAAGTTTTATATTACAAATGAACATCAATCGAGTAGAATGTAAATCTGATTGCATGATTAATAAGATTATAAACAAAATTATACACATAAACAGAATGTGGGCCCGGAGTAGCAAAATGCTTGATGTGCAACCTAAGTAGACCCAAACATTGAAGATACATTCAAACAAAGATAATATAATACATAATTAACATGATAGGATATAAACATTTGTTAAGTATTCTGCTGAATTTGGTGTCGGATACAAATCAAGCAACGTTTATTGTTTCATCCCCTTTTATCGTGTTCTATTTCAAAATAGCTGTTTGAGTACAATTGGTAAAACAGAGTTTCCCTTCCTCCTACTAGCAACATTTCTCACCACGCATCGAGGTCGTTGGCTAGTTTGTCGTCTGCTTAAAGTTACCCAGTTTTCCTCGTTGCACAAAACATTGCTACAGGAACTTGTAATCAAACTTCTTGCGCGGTAATTTAATGTGAAAGAAATAGACGACAGCAAAAAGCTGCAGTACTTGCACTTCTTTCAAATCTAATACGGCGAAATATTATTACTATGAATTTGAGTTTGAAGTTATCAATTGTAAAATGTTTGTTGGGATGAGTAAAAATAGTGTCCCTGCCTCTGTAAATTATGCATTACCATTTGGTATCACTCATAACATAAGCGGAGTAGAACATCCTCCCGTCCAAAACTAAACTTTTATGCGCTTTCGGCTACTACTAAGAAGAAAAATAAAATGTTAACCCTCAATAGGAAGTAGGGTCTACTCTCCTGTGAGAATAGCATTTGTTCGACTATACTTGCATGAGAATAGTATTTGTTCTACACTTATATTGCACATAAGAGGGTCAGTCGAACTCCTGATTTTTTAGTGTTGAACATGTAATCCACAATGTTCATATTGAAAGCATTATACAATTATGCTAACATCGAATTCAATAAAAATAATTCTTTGAATACTTTGTGAATATACATGTGAATATATCAATGGTTTAATCCTGTCTCACAATAATACGCTTGGTTGACAAGACGAAGTCAGGCGCCAAAAAGACATTAGCGTCATTTACCTCATAACACATTAAATACAGTAAATCTTAGACGGATTCAACTAGCGAGCCTGCATACCGCTGGCACAGATTAGACGCAGCCATTGGGAACGAAGCCTCATATCATATCGCTGGCACATATTAGACGCAACCATTGGAAACGAAGCCCCATGTCAAAACGCAGGCACAGATTAGACGCAGCATTGGAAACAAAGCCCCATATCATACCGCTGGCACAGAATTGAAGCAGCCATTGGAAACGAGGCCTCATATCATTCCGCTGGCTCAGATTAGACGCGGCTATTGGAAACGAAGCCTCATATAATTTCGCTGGCACAGATTAGACGCAGCCATTGAAAACGAAGCCTCATATCATTCCGCTGGCACAGATTAGACGCAGCCATTGAAAACCAAGCCTCATATTATTCCGCTGGCACAGATTAGACGCGGCCATTGGAAACGAAGCCTCATATCATACCGCTGACAAGCTAGACGCAACCATTGGAAACGGAGCCCCATATCATACCGCTGGCACAGATTAGACGCAGCTATTAGAAACGAAGCCCCATATCATACCGCTGGCACAGATTAGACGCAGCCATTGTGAACGAAGCCCCATATCATAACGCTGGCACATATTAGACGCAGCCATTGGAAACGAAGCCCCATATCATACCGCTGGCACAGAAATGACGCAGTCATTGGAAACGAAGCCCCATATAATACCGCTGGCACAAATTAGACGCAGTCATCGGAAACGAAGCCTCATATCATACCGCTGGTACATATTATTTGCAACCATTGGAAACGAAGCCTCATTACATACCGCTGGCACAGATTGGACGCAGCCACTGAAAACGAAGCCCCATATCATACCGCTGGCACAGATTAGACGCAGCCATTGGAAACGAAGCCTCATATCAATCCGCTGGCACAGATTAGACGCAGCTATTAGAAACGAAGCCCCATGCCAAACCACTGGCACAGAATTGACGCAGCTATTGGAAACGAAGCCTCATATCATTTCGCTGGCACAGATTAACGCAGCATTGGAAACGAAGCCTCATATCATACCGCTGGCACAGATTAGACGCAACCATTGGAAACGAAGCCCCATATCATACCGCTGGCACAGATTAGACCCAGCAATTGAAAACGAAGCCCCATATCATAACGGTGGCACAGATTAGACGCAACCATAGGAAACGAAACCTCATATCATTCCGCTGGCACAGATTAGACGCAACCATAAGAAACGTAGCCTCATATCATACTGCTGGCCCAGATTAGACGCAACCATTGGAAACGAAGCCACATATCATACTGCTATCACAGATTAGACGCAGTCATTGGAAACAAAGCCCATATCATACCACTGGCACAAATTAGACGCAGATAATGGAAACGAAGCCCCATATCATAACGGTGGCACAGATTAGACGCAGCCGCTGGAGACGAAGCCCCATATCACACCGCTGGCACAGAATTGACGCAGCCGTTGGAAACGAAGACTCATATCATACCGCTGGCATAGATTAGACGCAGCCATTGGAAACAAAGCCCCATGTCATACCGCTGGCACAGATTTTACGCAGCCATCGGAAACCAAACCCCATATCATACCGCTGGCACAGATTAGACGCAGCCATAGGAAACGAAGCCCCATATCATACTGCTGGTACTGATTAGACGCAGCCATTGGAAACGAAGCCACATATCATACCGCTGGCACAGCTTAGACGCAGTCATTGGAAACGAAGCCCCATATCATACCGCTGGCACAGATTAGACACAGTCATTGGAAACGGAGCCCCATATTATAGCGCTGGCACAGATTAGACGCAGCCATTGGAAACGAAGCCTTATATCATTCCGCTGGCACAGATTAGATGCAGCTATTGGATACGTAGCCCCATATCATACCGCTGGCACAGATTAGTGCAGCCATTGGAAACGAAGCCTCATATCATACCGCTGGCACAGATTAGACGCAGTCATTGGAAACGAAGCCTCATATCATTTCGCTGGCACAGATTAGACGCAGCCATTGGAAACGAAGCCTCATGTCATACCGTTGGCACAGATTAGATGCAGCAATTGGAAACGAAGCCCCATATCATACCAATGGCACAGATTAGAGGCAGCTATTGGAAACGTAGCCCCCATATCATACCGCTAGCACAGATTAGACGCAGTCATTGGAAACGAAGCCTCATGTCATTCCGCTGGCACAGAGTAGACGCAGCCATTGGAAACGAAGCCTCATATTCTTGGATTAAGCTGATTGGCAGCCCCTCACTCTCCGTCGGTGTTATTCGAGTCATGTTCTAATTTTGTTGAAGATTGAGACTGTGGAGAGTTAATCTCATCAAATAATTGGGTTAAAATCAATATTTACCAGCAATTTAAATATGCACATTAACACTTGCGTTCACTGTGCAGTTCGCTGCCTCCTTTATGAGCGCATTTACTGACGCTTTTTTCCAGCATCATTTTATCCGAAGTTCCACGGGCCATCTGCGTACCCACCGCCGACCTTCATCAGCCAGGCCAAGTATGAGCACGATATAAATCGCCCTAAAATGTTAATTGCTATTTTCCATCAGGTGTCGTGGATCAGGCACCGCGACCTTCATCTGCTCACAGTTGATCGCTACACATACACGAGCGATCAGCGATTCCAGGTAAACAAATGAGCTTTACTTGTATTAAGGGACTCGGCACTGAAAAGTTTCTTATCATACACAAAGTTACCGATTGCTGATCTCAAGTCAGAAATACCTTCTACATATATTTTTATCTTATATTCAGGAATCGCAAAGACATCTGACTAGAAGTACGATCCTTTATCACATTAATAAGAGGGTTTTACCACTATTCATATGCCGACAGGAGGTAAAATTACGCATCCAGTAAATATTTTTATTTATTTCAGTCTTTAAGGATCTGAAGGCTCTTCGTATTGCTATAAAAACACTCCTGCTGTTTTCTTTACGTTATTCAAGATGACTTCGGGTGATGGTTAACAGTTTAATCACAGTCACGTTACAGGTTGACATTGTGAGGTGGCGAGCTCAGTGGTTGCTCTATATCCCAAAGACGGTAACTCCCCAGGGAGGGTTGATAGCGGCCTGCACGATGCACCGTCCTGGCTGCTTGAGGAGTGAGGGTCGAAGGACTGTCTCTCGTTGGTGTGCAGAGGTTGAGCTCTGCCATGCATATCACACGGGGACATCCTGACCTACTGCACGATACTGGTTTGTCGTATCAACGTGACAAAATGTGTTAATGGGTCTAATTGCACGGCTGTCATTGATCTGTGAAGATCATCCGGTCTTACGATGTCGCTGTCTGTACATTGCTATCAAAACTTGTTAGTTTTCCAGTTCTCGAAGACTTTCCAGTTCGAAGCCGATCTCGTCTCCATTCTGAGCGGTCAACAAGTTTTCCAAAACACACACGTATTGGGTATCAATTAAAAACAGTAATACGAAACAACAATTTTACAATATTTCAATTGCATTACTTCAATCATAATTTGTGTTTATTTCTGAAGAAAATAATGTATGCTGGTTGGACAAAATTCAGTATCTAATAAATATAGGATTTATTTATTACATATGATTACATATTAGACTACGTTTCAGATTAGAACCCATTTTGTTTATATACTTTTTCAAATGTAAGCCATGCAACAGATTTAATTCAATTTGTGAATGATTTATATTTTATGTAATTACAAATAATAAGTGTGGGCTTGGAACACTTTAAATATGCATGTTTGAAAAATACGGATATTCCATAAGATATCTCGACTAAAGTCATGTTAATTCATACAGTGTGAGTTTCATTAATATAAGTACAGTTTTCCTGCTGTGGCAGGAAAAAAAATCGAGTACGGGCAACTGGGTGCGGATACTAATCCATGCTCGTCCCCCGCGGTACAGGCGATCCACGAGTCGAGCACAGGCGACTGGGGGCGGATACTAATCCATGCTCGTCCCCGCGGTACAGGCGATCCACGAGTCGAGCACAGGCGACTGGGTGCGGATACTAATCCATGCTCGTCCCCCGTGGTACAGGCGATTCACGAGTCGAGCACAGGCGACTGGGTGCGGATACTAATCCATGCTCGTCCCCCGCGGTACAAGCGATCCAAGAGTCGAGCACAGGCGACTGGGTGCGTATACTAATCCATGCTCGTCCCCCGCGGTACAGATATCCACGAGTCGAGCACAGGCGACTGGGTGTGGATAATAATCCATGCTCGTCCCCCGCGGTGCAGGCGATCCACGAGTCGAGCAAAGGCGACTGGGGGCGGATACTAATCCATGCTCGTCCCCGCGGTACAGGCGATCCACGAGTCGAGCACAGGCGACTGGGTGCGGATACTAATCCATGCTCGTCCCTCGCGGCACAGGCGTTCCACGAGTCTAGCACGGGCGACTGGGTGCGGATACTAATCCATGCTCGTGTCCCGTGGTACAGGCGATCCACGAGTCGAGCACAGGCGACTGGGTGCGGATACTAATCCAAGCTCGTCCCTCGCGGTACAGGCGATCCACGAGTCGAGCACAGGCGACTAGGTGCGGATACTAATCCATGCTCGT
>SDVV010045734.1:0-10040 GCA_016164225.1 Gammarus roeselii
TTATATATCTGGGCTTGTTTCGACTCATTTCGGCCAGTCTCGACTCGTCGCGCCAAACTCGACTTGTCTCGACACGTTTCGACTGATCTCGACGCACCTCGACTAACCTTGACGCGGCTCTCCTTCTCTGTGCCAGTAATCCGTGGACTAGAATAGCCAATTTTTCTACTCAAGCATTTCACATACACATTTTTCTGTGTATAGGTTTTACAGCGTGGGGAGGAGGAAGCAAGAGTCCTAGAGTTCAGAGGGTCTCAAGAGGGTCCCAAAGTTTCTCAAGGGGGTCCCAAAGGGTCTCAAGGGTGTCCCAAAGAGGGTCTCAAGAGGGTCCCAAAGTTTCTCAAGGGGGTCCCAAAGGGTCTCAAGGGTGTCACAAAGGGTCCCAAGAGGGTCCCCCCAAATCCTCCTGATCTTCCAAGTACCCCGGGTTCCAATGCAAAATCTATCAGGCATTAAAAAAGTGCGCAGATAAATAATAGAGCCCACGAAATAAGAAATACTAAAATACTAAAATAGAGTGTCAATGATCTATAAAATGAATAATCATCTATCCACCATAATGGATATTGAAATGGCTAATTTATTGTAAAATTAATAAGTCATCCATCAAATACCATATATCTGTTCAATTCGAATGAACATTACCATCCTAGCATTAACAGGTATTGTTGCCCGTGGGACATTACCCTCCTAGCACTAACAGGTATTGTTGCCCATGGGACATAACCCTCCTAGCATCAACAGGTATTGTTGCCCATGGGACATTACCCTCCTAGCATTAACAGGTATTGTTGCCCATGGGACATAACCCTCCTAGCATTAACAGGTATTGTTGCCTATGGGAAGACCCATTCAAAGTTTTCAGTCATCTCTCCTGCAACGTGATCCGCATTTTGTTGTCGATTTTCAACTGTAATTTGGGAAAATGTTCACAAAAGGATTTTATGCTCTGTCACCAGACCATCTCGTACTTCTTTGTTGAACATTTTCACATGATAAATGGCTTTTAAGAAAAAAAAGTGCATTCCCATGACATTATTTAAGTCTTATTGTTGGGAATTGTTGTTATGTTCTCCCTACCAGTCTTATAGTTGTTGTGTATTCAATCAGTATGCGTTAGGCTGCAGGTTCTCGTAAATTTGGAGCGCTTTTCAATTAAGGGACAAAATTATATCGATGAAGATTGTGAAGCATTTGTAATCATTCATTCGATTTTCTCACCAATCTAAACAGAAATTATCCATCAATCAATCGCTATTATTGGTGCGATTAGCAGGAACAATCAACAATGCTTTCCATCCATCTTGTTTGTGAGTTCAGGAAACGGAAAAGAATACAAAAAAAAACTGAAGCCTTTCGAGGAAAATGAAATTCTGTCTATCGAATCTTAAAACATGGGTGACTTTCACATACAAAAATTGTTCAAAGCCCATACAATTTGAAATCTTCAACACATAAATGCTTCAAATAGGCTCGTTTTTCAATTCTAATCATTCCGTTCCACCGATGCCCATCTCTAAGCTGAATGAACGCACTGCTGTACAGACTGGCATGTCCGTATTCCACTCGTGGGACTTCCCTCAAACCATGTGTTAAACTACCAATGAAATGAGCCGCTTCTCTCCTGCTGTATTGCAGGGACTTATTTCATCACACACTGTCCAATGTTCTCCAACTTTTCTACCGGAAAACAAATCCTAAACTAAATTGAATTTTGAAAATGATATACACTATCTCGCAACGCGTCCATTAAAGATGGAACAAAATCATCATATTTTGGAGTACCTAATCAATTTATATGTAATCTTTTTTTGGTTTAGGCTATTAAAATTTTATAGTTCGACTTGTTTCAGGAGCGGTGAGCAGACGCTTCAGGAGCGGTGAACAGATGCTTCAGGAGCGGTGAGCAGATGCTTCAGGAGCGGTGAGCAGATGCTTCAGGAGCAGATGCTTCAGGAGCGGTGAGCAGATGCTTCAGGAGCGGTGAGCAGATGCTTCAGGAGCGGTGAGCAGATGCTTCAGGAGCGGTGAGCAGATGCTCCAGGAGCGGTGAGCAGATGCTTCAGGAGTGGTGAGCAGATGCTTCAAGAGCGGTGAGCAGATGGTTATTTGGAGTTGGTTAATGAATAATTACATAAGTAATTATTGATATTGTTTATCGGAATATTTCGTATAAAATTAAATCGATACCGTTATTCAGAAAAATATCCCCGAATATGTCTGCAATGGTTAATTATCCCCGACAACTTACAATTGCACGCTCTCTCGCAACGCCTGCTTCATGCCATCCATCCAACAAAACTTCGGTCTGCCTCTAGGCCTACGTTCAGTACCTTGATCCCTCTATACACGAATTCTGCTCGCATCGACATACGTGGGCAAATGTACTTTTACAGCTAGCAGCTACCTCCTCTCACACACTGTAAAAAATTTCAACACTCGCAAAAACAATTTATCCTCCGAATCCGCCACTAGTGCCGTATCAACCTCAAATAGTAACTGGCTCAACTGCCAACTCCGCTCATTCGCTCCCAAAAGCTTTAAGCCACGACCCATTACACTCGCGGTCACCTCCTTGACTACTCTATCCATGCAAAGAGCGAACAGCTAGGGAGATGTGACGTAGCCGTACCTCGGTCCCACTTTCACTGTGAACAAGGCTCTCGCCTCGCTCCTCACTCTGACATATGACCTGCTGCCAGCATAGAGTCTTTCACTCACTCTATACCAGCGCAACATACTCAATAGCGTGTCCTTGTCGCCTCTGTCGTGGGCCTTTTCCCGATCCATGAAGGCCCAGAACACATTCTTTCCCTTCGCAAGGTACTCCTCACAGACTTGACTCATATGTTCGGAGATAAACAGTTATCCAGTAGCACATAAATATAATTAATGAAATAATAATCTTCGCAGAAATTTGCTGGGAAACAATCTGTTGGTCAACGTATAGCTGTATTGACAATTCTGATTTTAAATTCAGTTTGAATACTTTTCCTATTAAGAAGCCTGCTATTAACCAATCAGTTTAATCCCAATTTTACTGGCGTTGACACGGACGATATTTTTAGCCAGCAGAAACCATATGAATATGTATAAAAATCTCCAGTCTAGCTACATAATTGCAAGTTTAAAAACTTTTCATAAAATATTCACCGACTTGAGTGCGAGCACATTATTGTCATTGACTGTACCCATGCACTATATACTGCTCTTCAGATTGTGAAGATTCACTTTTTCTACGGACCCACAAGGCGAAAATTGCAGAAAACATAAAACGTTTCAGTTCGATTATGCAGAAGGAACACATTATTTTTCTGAAGAGAAAAAAATGGAACTGTTCTCAAAGGGTTTCAATAATTTGAGACACAAATAATTAAAATCGAATAATAGTGCAAGCTTAAAATTTGGAAAGATTTTTTTTTATAAATAATAACGATTTTCGGACCAGACTCTCATGAACCCCGTCCTATTCGGTTATTTAATTTCATTCGAATGATGAAACATTACAATCAATTTATGATCGACACAGTTCATTTCAGCATTTTCAGAAAGAACGAAGGCTAATTTCAGGGAACGTCAACTGCAACTCAGTACCTGATGTTCTTTCATTTCAGCGAATATCGTATGCCAAATTTTTACAATTCATACAATGTTGGCAACGCAAAAAGATTTTGAATGATTGCAAGAGATTGTTCAGAGCTACATAACAATATCATGCTTTTTATTGTCTAAAATCATCATACACAATTCAAATTAATTAACAATATATTGAAGTGGATGGATGGCAAGTGTTGTTTTTCCTTGTTTATGTTAAATTCTTTCATCCTGGCTTCTATTTTGACTTCTATTCTGAAAGCAATAGTGAATAATGTTTATCATCAGGTCATTCGGCTATCCTGTCAGACATTAAAAAGGGGCCGGATACCGGATAGTCAAAGAATATCCGGTACATCCGTGATAAATATTTTCAGCAGAGTTAATGACAGTGGATCTAATTTTGGAAAATAAGCAGGTATAGAACATGACTATTTAATTCATGCTACTGAGATTTATATAGAAATTACATCAGTTATTTCAATACCCACGCCTGGCGTTTAAGTCTAGAAACCATCATCAGTATAACGAACGACTATTACGACAAGTTTTGTCGATTAACTGCACGCAATCTTAAAGTAGGCTTATTTTTTAGGCCATTTGATGTTACCAGGCACACCAACCCATTTTTCAATATCATTCCAGCATATATTTTTTCAATTTATTAATTG
This sequence comes from Gammarus roeselii, assembly GCA_016164225.1. NCBI lineage: Eukaryota > Metazoa > Arthropoda > Malacostraca > Amphipoda > Gammaridae > Gammarus > Gammarus roeselii. Next base: position 4,266 of record SDVV010045734.1, read on the forward strand.
GGATACAAATGTATCATTAGCATTCAGGAATTTGTGTTGATGTTAAGAGGAAAGGGTTCCTGAAGAATTTGCGCAGTCAGTTCACCCAGCGTCAGCGGAAGTTAAATAGTAATAAAATGCAATTATTCGACTACCAAAAAAAAAACAAGTACATTTCAAGGGATTAAACAACAAGCAAACAAAGATCAATCATCAGTTAGGTCGAAGATGTGTCAATAGCTCGTACAATGGAAATCATGATTTTTTCAGCCTCATATGGCTGTATTGTTTACCAGAATTCACATGTTTCAAAAATCGCTTGCAAGAAAGCAAAAACCGTTCACAGATCTGCGACGGTTTTTAAAAACAGAACAGCAAACATAAGCGCCAGCGAGACATGAGTTTACCTGCGAAGACGAGCGCACTTGTTCATCAACGACGAAGGCGTCATAACTTTATACATTGAAGTTAACACGAGTTTACCTTCGAAACGAGCACACTAATTCATCAACGACGAAGGCGTCATAACTTCATACATTGAAGTTAACACGAGTTTACCTTCGAAACGAGCACACTAGTTCAACAACGACGAAGGCGTCATAACTTCATACGTTGAAGTTAACACGAGTTTACCTGCGAAGACGAGCGCACTTGTTCATCAACGACGAAGGCGTCATAACTTCATACGTTGAAGTTAACACGAGTTTACCTTCGAAACGAGCACACTAGTTCAACAACGACCAAGGCGTCATAACTTCATACGTTGAAGTTAACACGAGTTTACCTTCGAAACGAGCACACTAGTTCAACAACGACCAAGGCGTCATAACTTTATACATTGAAGTTAACACGAGTTTACCTTCGAAACGAGCACACTAGTTCAACAACGACCAAGGCGTCATAACTTTACACGGTAAGGTTAACTTGAGTTTACCTTCGAAGACGAGCGCACTAATTCATCAACGACCAAGGCGTCATAACTTAACACGGTAAGGTTAACTTGAGTTTACCTTCGAAGACGAGCGCACTAATTCATCAACGACGAAGGCGTCATAACTTTATACATTGAAGTTAACACGAGTTTACCTGCGAAACGAGCACACTAATTCATCAACGACGAGGGCGTCATAATTTTATACGTTAAGGTTAACTTGTCATTAATTTGCTACTAATGACAAGTTAATCATGTTATTTGACAATGCACTTGCAATGCTCAACGAGATTATCAATGCACGCATGATTCTGGCCAATTTAAATTGTGTATTATTTAAACGCAAAATTTTGGTCAGTTAGAATGTTTTCGAGGCATTCAATTCTAGGTACATTCCCATCTGACCAAATTGCAGCCTCTGCAATTTAGCGTGATTCCCGTAATTAATTTCAAAGTCGGAAATGCCGAAACTTTGGAATAAGTGAAATTCGATTTCTGGAATGAGGTAATATTGAACTGATGGGATGATGCAATAAGGTAATGAAGTGGGAGAGAAAGGCCGATAATCTCGTAATGGGAGAGTAGCATAGCGAACAATATGCATATGTAACTTCTGACAGTGCTGCTCAATAACTGACAATTTAGTGTTCAATGACATCAACTCAATATCAACATCGATCAATATACATTCAGTATGAAAAGGAAATCGGGGCGGAATACAATACAACTAATGTCTTCGCGCTCGCGTGAAATTGAAACATTGCTAGAAATTCAGAGTTTCTGCTTATTTGCAGAAAATTACTGCAATTTTCATTGAGCAAACCTGTTCTCAGAAAGACATAACACAATTATTCAGTAAGGAGTTTTTATCACGCACCCATTCTATGAGAAGGTTCTTGAACCCTTGTACTATGTTGCATGAGGTAGGCAGATTTAGGATCGTTCGGTTTATATTCTAAACATATTGCCTTGCCATGATTGGACCAAAGGAGTGTATTGAAGAGAATACAGTGCGAGCATGCAAGCTTTATCGTACAGTCGGTAGAATAAACTCTCATCCAGGCCATCATAACACGTTGAATGAATCTTATGCTCGATGAAAATCAATGCAACTTATAGACATTCCTGAATAGGAAACAATTTTTTTGACTGTGGGAGAGAGTAAACATCATAGGCCTTATATGAGTGAACACGGATTACTCCTTCAGTAAACAGCGTAACCGAATATGATCGTCAGTCCGGCTGATCATGAACATAATCATACGACACTGGATCATGAACATAATTATATGCCACTGGATCATGAACCTAATTATATGACACTGGATCATGAACCTAATTATATGACACTGGATCATGAACATAATCTTAAGACACTAGATCATGAACCTAATTACATGACACTGGATCATGAACATAATTATGTGACACTGGATCATGACCCTAATTATATGACACTGGATCATGAACATAATCGTAAGACACTGGATCATGAACCTAATTATATGACACTGGATCATAAACATAATCATAAGACACTGGATCATGAACATAATCATAAGACACTGGATCATGAACATAATTATTTGACACTGGATCATGAACATAATCATAAGACACTGGATCATGAACATAATTATATGACACTGGATCACGAACATAATCATATGACACTGGAACGTGAACCTAATTATATGACACTGGATCATGAACATAATTATGATACACTGGATCATGAACACAATCATATGACACTGGATCATGAACCTAATCATATGACACTGGATCATGAACATAATCAAAAGACACTAGATCATGAACCTAATTATATGACACTGGATCATAAACATAATCATAAGACACTGGATCATGAACATAATTATATGACACTGGATCATGAACATAATCATAAGACACTGGATCATGAACATAATCATAAGACACTGGATCATGAACATAATTATTTGACACTGGATCATGAACATAATCATAAGACACTGGATCATGAACATAATTATATGACACTGGATCACGAACATAATCATATGACACTGGAACGTGAACCTAATTATATGACACTGGATCATGAACATAATTATGATACACTGGATCATGAACACAATCATATGACACTGGATCATGAACCTAATCATATGACACTGGATCATGAACATAATCAAAAGACACTAGATCATGAACCTAATTATATGACACTGGATCATAAACATAATCATAAGACACTGGATCATGAACATAATTATATGACACTGGATCATGAACATAATCATAAGACACTGGATCATGAACATAATCATAAGACACTGGATCATGAACATAATTATTTGACACTGGATCATGAACATAATCATAAGACACTGGATCATGAACATAATTATATGACACCGGATCACGAACATAATCATATGACACTGGAACGTGAACCTAATTATATGACACTGGATCATGAACATAATTATGATACACTGGATCATGAACATAATCATATGACACTGGATCATGAACATGATTATATGACACTGGATCATGAACATAATCCTAAGACATTGGATCATGAACATAATTATATGACACTGGATCATGAACAAAATCATAAGACACTGGATCATGAACATAATCATAAGACACTGGATCATGAATCTAATTATATGACACTGGATCATGAACATAATCATAAGATACTGGATCATGAACAAATTTATATGACACTGGATCATGAATATAATCATATGACACTGGATCATGAACATAATTATATGAAACTGGATCATGAACATTATCATATGAAATTGGATCATGAACCTAATAATATGACACTGGATTATGAACATAATTATATGACGCTGGATGATGAACACAATCATATGACACAGAATCATGCACCTAATTATATGACACTGGATCATGAACATGATCATAAGACACTGGATCATGAACATAACCTTAAGACACTGGATCATGAACATAATTATATGACACTGGATAATGAACATAATCATAAGACACTGGATCATGAACCTAATTATATGACACTAGATCATGAACATAATCATAATACACAGGATCATGAACATAATCATAAAACCCTGGATCATGAACCTAATTATACGACACTGGATCATAAACATAATCATAAGACACTGGATCATGAACATAATTATATGACACTGGATCATGAACATAATTATATGACATGGGAACATGACCCTAATTATATGACACTGGATCATGAACATAATCGTAAGACACTGGATCATGAACCCAATTATGTGACATTGGATCATGAACATAATCATATGACACTGGATCATGAACCTAATTATATGACACTGGATCATGAACATGATTATATGACACTGGATCATGAACATAATCCTAAGACATTGGATCATGAACATAATTATATGACACTGGATCATGAACATAATCATAAGACACTGAACTATGAACATAATCATATGACACTGGATCATGAACCTAATTATATTACACTGGATCATGAATATAATCAAAAGACACTGGATCATGAATCAAATTATATGTCACTAGATCATAAACATAATCATAAGACACTGGGTCATGAACATAATTATATGACACTGGATCATGAACATAATCATACAACACTGGATCATGAACATAATCATAAGACACTGGATCATGAAAATAATTATATGACACTGGATCATTGAAATAATCATAACACTGGATCATGAACATAATTACATGCCACTGGATCATGAACATAATCATAAGACACTGGATCATGAACCTAATTATATGACACTAGATCCTGAACATAATTATATGACACTGGATCATAAACATAATCATAAGACACTGGATCATGAACGTAATCATAAGACACTAGATCATGAATATAATTATATGACACTGGATCATGAACACAATCATAAGACACTGGATCATGAACCTAATTATATGACACTGGATCATGAACATAATCATAATACACTGGATCATGAACATAATCATTTGACACTGGATCATGAACCTAATTATATGACACTGGATCATGAACATAATCATAAGACACTGGATCATGAACATAATTATATGACACTGGATCATGAACATAATTATATGACACTGGATCATGAAAATAATCATAAGACACTAGATCATGAACCCATTTATATGAAACTGGATCATGAACATTATCATATGACACTGGATCATGAAACTAATAATATGACACTGGATCATGAACATAATCATATGACGCTGGTTCATGAACATAATCATAAGACACTGCACCATGAACATAATCATAAGATACTGGATCATGAACATATTTATATGACACTGAATCATGATCATAATCATATGACACTGGATCATGAACCTAATTATATGACACTGAATCATGAACATGATCATAAGACACTGGATCATGAACATAATCTTAAGACACTGGATCATGAACATAATTATATGACACTGGATCATGAACATAATCATAAGACACGGGATCATGAACCTAATTATATGACACTGGATCATGAACATGATCATAAGACACTGGATCATGAACATAATCTTAAGACACTGGATCATGAACATAATTATATGACACTGGATCATGAACATAATGATCGTCTCTAATCGCGTCTACCTGCACTCTCATCAATCCTGATCGTCTCTAATCTCGTCTTCCTGCACTCCGTCATCAATCCTGATCGTCTCTAATCGCGTCTACCTGCACTCTGCCATCAATCCTGCTCGACTCTGGTCGCTTCTATCTGCACTCTGCCATCAATCCTGCTCGACTCTGGTCGCTTCTATCTGCACTCTGCCATCAATCCTGCTCGACTCTGGTCGCTTCT
>SDVV010045735.1:0-10040 GCA_016164225.1 Gammarus roeselii
ACTTGATTAACACATTACAACTTGATTAACACATCCCAACTGTATTAACACAGCACAACTGGATTAACACATCACTACTTGATTAACACATCACACCTGTATTACCACATAACAACTGGAATAACACATCACAACTTGATTAACACATCACAACTCGATTAACACATCACAACTGGATTAACGCATCGCAACTTAATAAACACATCTCAACTTGATTAACACATCACAACATGATTAACAAATCACAACTTGATTAACACATCACTACTGCAATAACACATCACAGCTTGATTAACACATCACAACTTGATTAACACATTACAACTTGATTAACACATCACAACTGTATAAAGACATCACAACTTGATTAACACATCACTACTTGATTAACACATCACAACTGTATTAACACATCACAACTTGATTACCATATCACAACTTGATTAACACATCACAACTTGATAAACACATCACAACTTGATTAACACATCACAATTTGATAAACACATCACACGTTTATCAACACATCGAAAAAATTGTATCTAAACAAATCTGAGCCTCTGCGAGCGAAGCGTTTTAGCGCAATAATGTTTGTAGACCTGAGGAAGCTTCCATGGTATCCATCCCCTGAAGGCATAGACTAATATAAATTAAAATTATTTCCCCTCTCATTTATATTCATGTTATATAAACAGGAAAACAAGATGCAATGTCCCCCTTTTTTCATTCTATTACCTCTGCATCTGGTCTTTATTGTTCCGTGCTGCTTGTTTGCACTTCAGCTGTGTTCAGGGGCTCTCTGGCAACACTCAACTACTTACCAGCTCCCTCGAAGGACTCCCACACCGTCCGTCTCTTTGAGGCCTAAGTGACTCAAACAAGGCCGCTTGAGTCCCCTTGCGCGTCAAGTCTTCAGCGGCGCGGCAACGCAGCTTGAAGTGGGCCCATGAAGGACAATGGATATAATCAGACGGCGAAATAACTGTCTAGTGGTTATTTCATGATATTGTGGATGCTTCATACCACATATCATCTGCATTGTAATTAAGATCATTCGTGACGTAAACTACGTTAAAGCATAGGTAGGAGGGTGTTCCTGGAAAGGAATTTCATAGGCAAAATTATTCAGGTAGCTCAGAACAATCCCAACATTAAACATGTTTCGTTCACCGAACGAAGATCTGTACTAATTTTTGTCAGAAATCTGTACAATTTTTTCAGGATTGATTGGCTTCCAAATGCCTGTATTTTGCAATTTAACGCAGTATTCCAGCCCAGTTCAAGTTTACCTAGGAGAATAATTGAGAAATCGTTCAAAATTAGTATTATACATTAGGCTACGCACTAGGAAGCTACCAACAGGACTGTTGAATATTTGTTTTATGTTCAGATTCACATATTTCAATTATTAAGATGCAGTTAAGACGCTCGCTGTACACTTTTTAAACCGTTTTTCTGCAACCTTGGAAAAAATCCTTGTTTATTGCGGCCACTGGTCTAGCCCACAGTAAAGTTACCGCATCTCCTTTCGCATAACATAGTTCCTGGCCATCGCCTTGGTATGCAGGCTAAGACTGCTTCCTCGGCGCCGGGGACAACAAAAATATAAACTCATATTTCCCGCCCAACGCCAACGACGTTGGAAAGTGTGGCGATGAAAATTTCGGAATATTTTGTAGTTTATGTACCATATTTTCTACTGAATGAGATCTATGTAGTCGCGTCACGAATAAAAAATATCAAAGCCCCTTCATCCATCCTCTATCACGATCGTCTTAGCGGTGATATTAAATCCAAAAATGATGTTGTCAGTCGCAATCAGACTAAATTTCAATTTAAACGATGTAATATCATGAACTATGATCATATGAACTTCGAGAAACCTTACACCCGTTATTGTTTCTGCATAAAAGAACAGTCTGTTGTTATTAAACACTTTCGTATGTGAAATTATGTGACGGCGTTGGAGTTCGATGTCTAAACCTTGCATAGAAAACTGTATGTGAATTGCGGTTCTCGCTTCGTTGTATTTCACAGCAGATATCCAAATAACTTCACTTGCTGCTATTTAATTAAGTCTGTATACATAGTAGTCTGTTGAACATTATTGACGAGTATAAACAGTGTTAATTAGAAGGAGTACTTTGAAATTAATACCCGAGGCTTCTCGCTTTTAGAGCAGGCAACAATTTATTTAACATGTGATAATGATCGAAAGGTTTGTTTATAAACACATGTTTGCGCATGCTATGTGAAAACAGTTGAATCATCCATAGCGGTCCAATGAGAACAAATTTAACACATTATTAGGTACAACTAAACTCTTTGAACACAATCATAATTTACGTCTCATAACCTAGTCCCCGATGATCTTTTTCTCTTTTCGTACGTTGTTCAGTGCGGTCTAAATTGGCCTGTTACAGGCAACAGGTAATTTCATTCAGTTTAACTGAAATTGATTTTCACTTAATTCGACAAAAGTATTGCTTCTGAAATGAATGACATCACGAATTCCATTATCAATAGCGTAGAACTTCATGAGTTGAAGTTAAAACACCGCCGACTAAAGTAATTTGAATATATTGCTTTCACGATGTGAGTGGATCCTCAGCATATGTAGTTTGCTGAGTATAAGAGCGACCGCTTTCTTTTATAAATCAATAAATTGCACTAGTCTGTTCACTGTCTGCGTGACTCGGAACACTTCATTCTGTTGCCGCCATCATCATTTTCCGACATCGTCAAATACTCGGCAAATGTCTTTCGGGTAAGCATGACACATATCCAAAGTCAAAATAAATCTGCAGGGACATAAAACAACAGCTGGTTTGATATGACAACTTTATTGCTAGTGTTATTATATTATGAGCAGCTGTCCGAGTGTCTCATCATCGATCACACGTAAATGCCGAATTTAGAATATTACCAACTTGATTTGTCGCCAGCAATATCAGACTCCAGCCAAGACGTCTTAATAGCAACCACGCTGTAACCTGCTCCGGACTCGTTATTCTGTTGAGGAAGACTCACATAGAGTAACCTGGCTGGGAACAGACCAAAACAGAAAGCCGACAACGCTTATTACCCTCGCTAACAGAAGCTGTGCCTGCCCTCTGGCGGGGCAGGCACGGGATTCAAAATGCGGCTGTCCATGATTACACAATTCAACGAGGACACCGCAATAACATCCACAAGCTTCCAGCTGCGAGCCTGCGAAATATAGACCTGCGAGCCTGTGAAATATAGACGTTTTTCAAGTCCTTACTAACACCTCCGAAGTTCAAATACTGATATGAACAAACAGATAGAAGCTACTGAAAACTCTTGTGTTAGCTTACGGAAACTATTTTTCAAGTGAATGGTGAAGTGAATCATACTGCAATTCTCCTTCTGAAAAATACTTACTTAGGATACTTACAAAGAGACTTGTAGTATCAGATTTGCGTGTCGGTGCCACGTTCGCCTGTCAGATCCTGGTTCGGCGACGCGTTGCAGTAGAGAGGGAGGTTTCGTGAGGTTCACTAAACCAACGTTACGAACTCACCTTAAAATCCAACAGACCTGCTGTCGTATGCCGACGGTCATTTAACTCTTGCTACCATCCTTGAAATGAGTGCCGATCAGTAAAATTGCATTATTTTGCCCAGAAAATCAATTCGTTCAGGCGCATAATTCGGATTTTTTTTTATTATTGAATGTAATAGGCAAAAACCGATGAACTTCCACTTCCCTTTTGACTAGATAAACACGATACAATACTATTCCAGGATTAGAAGTCCAATGAACAGCCCAGCCATCATTCCTGTTACAAAAATTACATAGAAGCGCCTCGCTGCGTTTAAAATAAATATCTGCCGGCTATCTTCCTTACGTGTGACTAACCTACTGGTCACACATGACAACTTACATCAGATAAGATTACGGAGAATATGTATTACACTCTTTTAACTACAGGTAAGTACCGAAAGATGGTGGAATTTTGTATTTTATTATAAAAAAACTGCTTGATACCACAACTCGATCCGAAAACAGCTCCCAAATTGATGCCTTGATCTGCGGTGGCAGATCGCAACAGCTTGCCTGACTTCTTTTTTGGTTAAGCGGTGGCCAGCTTCATCAACGATTCTCTTTAGGTCGGGATTCTTCCTAAAGTATGTTTAAAGAAACAACGTCTCTATCCATCCCTCCTCAGAAATTATTGTCCAAGGAAAACGCAGATTTTGGCTTTGAGCAGGCCATGGTAGTCTGGTCGGCCGCTGATTGTTCTATTGTATTTTTTGGTTTCAAATTTTTAAACATAATCCCTTGGCAATAGCATGGGGTTCAATCCTGCATGTGGATAATAGTCCTCCTGGCAAGTTGTAATCTATGTCACTTAAGGACAAAGTGTATTCATTAGGAACTGTCACTTGTGCTTCGAACAAACGAATTAGAATAACTGGTTCGGTTGAGGTGACAATGTCAGCAAAACACATGATCTTCTCTTCGTATTGATCAGGGTTAACGACGCTCCAAAACATAGGTTTTTGATCAAACGTCGTGGCCAAGGCGTAAAACATTTATCGTTCGATAAAATATTATTTATGTGGATCGCGATTTGGATATGATACCCCGAACTGGTAGACAGTTCCAGTTGTGCACAAAGAATTGTATATGTAGTGCCATTTCCGTATTCAAGTGAAAAGTGTACTACCTTCGTATACCTCTTTACTAAAGAGTTGATTGACTTCATTCGTTGTTTTGAAAATATTGCGTCTTTGGGCTGTAAAACATGAAATTTTCTAATCTGTGCTTGAAAAGCTATAGCTGATAATTTGTATTCTCTCCTCCTCTCTTCCTCGTTTCAACGCTGTTGGAAAAGAAGTCTTCTCGTATTCAAAATGATCTAGGTCTATTGTTCACTCGTGAACACATTCGTGAACGTTACTGAAAGACGTCTTGATATGTTGACAACTTACCTGGCATGGAATATCAAACAGAGCAGATCCTAGCCAAATGTTCAGTATCACAGATACTGGGCATTTTTTATTGAATAAATGTTGTTTCAAAATACACCATGTTCAACAGATACCTTGCTTGTTGAGGATCAACCCAGAGTCAGTCAAAGTTGCTTGTCAAATGTACCCGGAATCAACTGCTCCAGCAAGTTGTGCTACTAACCATTATTTATGTGATAGAACGGTGGAGATAACGCTCGAGTAACGGTAGAGAAAACGCTCGAGTAACAGTGAAAATAACGCTCGAGTATCGGTGGAAATAAGGCTCAAGTAACGGTGGAGAGAACGCTCGATTAACGGCTTACAAGTGTTTACAAGTGTAGGAAGACAACAACAGGCCTATTGGCCCAAAATAGGTTGCCTTTTGGTAGCAAGAGTGTTAGTTCTGGAGTAGAACGTCTGAGAGGCCAATTGGCCCAAACTAATTTGCCTTTTGGTAGCAAGAGGATTAGTTTTGAAGTCGAACGTCATAGAGCTTCGCGTGACATTTCTATTTTAATTATAACAACAGGAAATGGAACGGTTTAGCTATTTATCGGCGGCTTATATAGAACTTATCGAGCCGCGACTTAAACGTTTCGATTGTATTGCTGTTTACAACCTCCGCTGGAAGTTTGTTCCATTTTTCGACAACTCCATACGTGAAGAAATTGCTCGTGATGTCGAGAGAGAAACGTTTCCCAACGATTTTGTATCCATTGTTCCTAGTCACTCCGTTTGTATTTAGAGTGAAATGGCTCGCTCGGTCGACGTTTTCCTTAACCTTCATTATCTTCCACACTTCTATCATGTCGCCTCGAACTCGACGTTTTTCTAGCGAATAAAGATTGAATTCACGAAGCCTGTCTTTTTAACGATTTATTCCGCAGCGAGGGGATGAATTTGGTAGCTCTATGTTGAACCTTCTCAAGTTTGACAACGTCTTTCCCAAGGAATGGAGATCAGAATTGAACGGCATACTCGAGATGTGGTCTAAGAAATGCACTAATTAACTTGAGCATACCGTGCTGGGTTTTGTAAGAGATAGTGCGAGATATCATACCTAGCATTTCGTTGCCTTTCTTGGCAGCATCGTTACATTGCTTGCTGCTTTTTAAGTCGTTACTAATGATGACACCTAAATCTCTCTCTTCGGTGACGGGAATGAGTTTTTTTCCAGACTTTGAATATTCGTGTTTGGGGTGATGGAGACCTATGTGCATAAATTTGCATTTGTCGGCATTAAATTTCATTTGCCACTTTTCTGACCAATAAACAATTTTGTTCAAGTCTAGTTGGATCTGCTGACACTACTGTAGTTCAGTTTGCAGTTTTCCTCCGATTTTAGTATCGTCTACAAACTTGCTAATATTTGAGAGTACGTTGCTATCGAGATCGTAAATGAATATTTTAAAGAGAACTGGCCCTAACACGGATCCTTGAGGCACGCCGCATGTAACGTTACCCCAGGGGGAGGAAGCTCCGTTAAGTACAACTCGCTGCCGTCTGTCCGTAAGCCAGCATTTTATCCAGCTGTTGCTCGCCTCGAATAACGATGCTGTGCAATTTACTAATTAGGCGCTTGTGTGGGACTTTATCAAAAGCCTTTTGAAAGTCAAGGTACATTATATCGGTTGGAGATTTTGTGTCGTGGATTTCGATTATATTTCTGAAAAAGCGTAGCAGATTTGTAAGACAGGAACGGTTGTGTCTAAAACCATGCTGGGAGTCGCCAATCAATTTGTTTGATTCTAAGAATTCTGTAATTTTATCCGTTATCAAAATTTCCATCAACTTGCTAATGACTGAGGTGAGACTAATTGGACGGTAGTTGCCGGGACACGTACTGTCCCCTATTTTGTAAATTGGGGTAACATTGGCCTCTTTTCATTTAGAGAGGCAGGTGCCATTTGTGAGAGATTGGGTGAAAATGTTTGATAAATGTTCGGTGATTTCGTTTCTAGTCTCTTATAGAATTCTAGGATGAATTTGGTCTGGACCTGGAGATTTGGTGTCTTTCAATATATCTATATATTTAATAAATTCGGCGGGGGATAAGTTCATAGTGGTGAGGGCTTCAATTTGTTTTGCCGCTACGATATCCTCAGGATTAGGAATATCCTGATTCTCTAACGTAAATACAGAGCAAAAGTATTCGTTAAGTAGAACACTCATTTTGGTGTCGTCCGTTTCTAGCTCACCAACATCGTTCTGGAGAGGACCTATTACAGATTTTACATTTTTTTTGCTCGCAATATAACTAAAAAATTGTTTCGGATTAGTTTTGGCATTGGCAGCAATTTCATTTTCATAATTTTCTTCTTACGTTTCAGGACCCTCTTTATAGCTCGTCTGCAAATTTTGTATTCATTTTTTGCTACTTCGTCATGTGGATGTTTCTGCTTAGCCGAGTGCTTTGCTTTCTTTTGTGAATGAAGGCGCTGCAATTCTCCTTTCCAGTACTTGGGCTGATAGGCTGTTGTTCGCCTGTTTTTGCGTGGAATAAATGTTTGATAAATGTTGGAGATAACGCTCGAGTAACAGTGGAGATAATGCTCAGGTAACGGTGGAAATAACGCTCATGTAACTGTGTAGATAATGCTCGAGTAACGGTGGAGATACCTCTCAAATAACGGTGGAGATAACGCTCGAGTATCGGGGGAGATAACGCTCGAGTAACGGTGGAGATAATGCTCGAGTAACGGTGGAGATAATGCTCGAGTATTGGTGGAGATAACGCTCGAGTATCGGTGAAAATAACGCTCAAGTAATGGTGGAGATAACGCTCGAGTATCGGTGAAAATAACGCTCGAGTAATGGTGGAGATGAGTCCCTTTGTCAATCGTAATCCCTTAATCCGATCCAACGGGAATCACGTTGCAGATGTTGTAACTTCATTAGACGATTTCTAGAAATACGTTTGTTCCATCCATGGTCAATTTTTCAGTGTGATACAATTCCTTGTAAATCTACATTTATAACGGTATCGGATTCCTTGGTTCCAATATGTGACTTTTCTTACTTGTCATTACGTATTAACAAATACTCCAATAGGTGGTGACTGGCAAACTGCGCTCCCGCAGTTAGCTAACTTCCGCCTTGCATTTTGTTGCATTGTGGCTGCAGACTCATGAAACGTGAGAAGAGGGAAAGGAAATCGGCTATCGGAACGTTCTGTAGTTATTGGCCCTCGAAATATCATCAACTTATTTGACATAGGATATATTCTCCCTATACCCGTTTTATTGAGTGTTAACATGTTCATCAAATATTAGTGTTGGAGTTAAACCAAGTAGGAGCTTGGATTTTTTTGAGCTTTCAATTATCCGTCGGTTTACGTACGAACCAACTGGATGTGATGCATTTTTCGAAAATATTTGTATGTAGAGCCATACTTCGAGTGACGTGAGGTAGCATCATGGGATACATATTTGACTCAATCATATAATACATCAGTTATCATAGTTCTTGTTCATTACCAATACTTAACACGATCGCCTATGCCGGAGTCATTGAACCCTGTACCAATGTGTTCAATTTATTGGATTTATGGAAAGTGTTCACTAGATCCATATCTTCACGATCAATTTAGATAACGGTTCTGCATTTTCATGAGTCGGGATCACGACTTGCTGGATCCGGTGTGATTATCAGCCTCTTTTAGAATGGGATTTATTATTAGAATAGGCTGGTCATGACCACAGGTTTGGCCACAAATTTGAAATTCAAGGCAGTTTTCGTTATGTTAAACACTGCTGGTAAATAGTGAATGATTTCGAGTGATTTAATGTAGGTACTTTAGATAGTCCTTTTAATCAAAAAGTTGCATACTTGATAACTCAACAAATTTTAATATCCAGGCATATTAATAAACATGAGTTTGACCACTATTGAGCAATCGAAAAGTGTCGACAAAGTTGCTTCTCGAAGTACAACAGTTCTGACGTTACATTTTTTTATTTCTTGAAAAGATCGCGGGAATTCAAAACGTAGATCGCTATATCATAGCTATGCAACAAAATTCTCTAATTTGAACATAACTTATATTATATCGGTACAGTTTGACTCATAGGAAAAACAGGGTGTGATTTGCGCCCTTAAACAATGTGATGTCATCTGTGTGATGATCACAATAAGCTCGAATATACGAACAATTCAAACAATACCCATTGGACATCACACGAATGATCCCCATCAGTCAATGCTGAGATACTCCTTGTGTAATTCAATTACATTTTATTTGTAAACAGGAAGATGTTGATTTTTTATTTTTTGTTTAAAAAACTTGTTGAGTGTAAGTATTATAGATCTCATTCGATTCTGCAGTATTTGCCTACTTCAATGAATAGTAAATGTAACGAATTGGTTTGGATAATCTTCCCTACATTTTACTAGGAAATGTAGTTTGTTATACGAAAGTCCGTATATCCGTTACCCCATCGAATCCTTTTGAGACTTGAAGCTGACGAAAATGCATCGCTCATCTGTTTTATATAAGCCCTTCCCATAAATACTCGATAGGGATCGTGCACCCGCTCCTAAGCATGAAGCTGCTCCCGTCTACCCTCCGAGGTCCCGTCCCGGCTCCTGCCACGCTTGGGTCGTTGCGCGATAAACTCCTGGCGCAATTTTCCAAACCACTGCGCATGAACTTATCGAAAATTTATTGCTTATTGGAACCGATGAGAAACAGCGGGCATAGTTTTGAATAGTTAGTTCTATACGTAAAAAACAATGTTTGCAAAGAATGATTCCCAGCTAAACGAATCAATTGTAAATCGCTACTTTGTAATACACAGTTTTTAATCAATCTGTTCTTCACTGACAGTTTGGAAAAGATTGGAAGAATTTTAGAATATTCCAGAGCCAATTGATAACTGTTTCCGATAATATTACAGGTCTGTCCCTTATTTAAACTGCTCATCAGTTTGTCCAATATTTATTGGTGTAACGTAACAGTTACTCAGTAAAGCTGGTCAAATGGTCACCTAAATTAGACAGTTGCGAAAATCATAATTCGATACAACGAAGAAGGCTCTTTCATCTCCCAACCAGACCCGAGCA
>SDVV010045736.1:0-10040 GCA_016164225.1 Gammarus roeselii
TCGTGGCTCGGAACTGTTGGAAGCGAATGGGCGGAGTTGGCAGTTGAGCCAGTTGCTATTTGCTGATGATACGGCCCTGGTTGCGGATTCGGAGGAGAAGCTATGTAGGCTAGTGTCTGAGTTTGGTAGAGTGTGTGAGAGGAGGAAGCTTCGAGTGAACGTGGGTAAGAGTAAAGTAATGAGATGCTCGAAGACTGTCGATGCGAGCAAAATTAGTGTCACCCTAAATGGAGAGCTCTTGGAGGAAGTTCAGTGTTTTAAGTATCTGGGCTCCCATGTGGAGAAAACTGAAACAGTGGAAACTGAAGTAAAGGCGCGAGTGAAGGAGGGATGTCAAGTTTTTAAAGTGTTGGGTGCACTATAGAGTGTAATTAGCTGTAGGACGTTGGGGATGGAAGCAAAGAGAGGGCTGGCTGTACGAGGGTGTTGTTGTCCCAACTGTACTCTACGGAGCTGAGGCTTGGGGGGTGAGAGAGGAGAGGAGAGAAGAAGGTTGAATGTTTTCGAGATGAAGTGTTTGGGGAGCATGGCTGGAGTAACGCTGAGAGACCGGATCACCAACGACGTGGTTCGAATCAGCACAGGGATGGTGAAGAAGTTCGAGAACAGAGTGGAATAGCGTGTACTGAGATGGTTCGGGCACATGGAGAGGATGGATGAAGGGAGATTGGTGAAAAGGGTGATGAATGCAGAGGCCTAGAGGTAGACCGAAGTTTGGGTGGATGGATGGTCTGAAGCAGGCGTTGGGAAGGAGGACATGAAAGTGGAGGTGGCGAGAGAGCGTGCAATGAACAGGCGTGAGTGGAGAATGGTTGTGAATGGTTGATTCTGACGCTGCTCTGATGTGCTTTCCCGCCCTTGGCATCCCGCTGTCGGGATGGTCGTGAGTGGAAGGGCCCGGCCATTATGACACGGCGGGGGTAAACCAGTGAAAACTGTCGGGCCCTGCTGCTGACGACGGTTCCTCGGACTGCACTCGGGACTCAGAGTGTAAATTGAGGGGCTACCGGCTGACCCTTTAGCACAAAAGAGCTAAGTTGTGTGAGTGTGAGCGTATGAGGGTGTGAGATGCACCTTGCCGTCGGCCACCCCTCTTTCTGGGGGATGCGGCCTGGTGTCTGTATCTGTATGTGTCAGCTTATACACTGCCACAAGTGTAGTATAACTTCCTTACTATGGACGCCAGCCTATCTAACTACTATTTCTGCGTTCCACCAGTGAGTATATGTCCAGCCACACTGCATCGCACCTACACGACGCGCTTTAGGATGATGATTAGAGGCTCATCTCCCCCGGAGCTAAGACGCTCCTCATCATAACCTGCCCGTTGGGTACGAAAATCATCTATTTTGGTAGGTTCGCACGCCTTTCTGTGCGATAACAATAACGATATCAAATTATAATTATTCCAACATCAACTGTGGTACATGCGCACGCTGGTGCATACAGGAACAAAACTTCAGCAAAAGAAGGTTGTACGCAGCAATATGAACCGACTATAGTTTCTGTGCTCAGTCATTTCTATACCTCCAGCCCGGCGACCAGGGGCTTCCTCAACGCGAGTTGTCGCACGCTTTTTCGTAAGGCACGGCGACCAGGAGAAACACTGCCGCGCCCTAGAAGCAAGTTTCCCCTCAAACGAATTTTGAACGCATCAGACGGCACTTGGGAGGAGGGCCGTTGAAGTGCAACAAGCAACTTAGTATAAAGGGGAACACGTCCTCTTTTGAAACATATGGCGTGAAGAATGCTATGCATTTAGAATCGATGCTGTTCGTTGACATTTGGTCAGCGGGGACCAGCCTAGAATTTATCGAGAGAAATGCCGTCTGCCAAAGGACTACGATCGACCTGATGCACAGAGCGGACCGAAGAGATTAAGGCCAGCGCGAGGAATGCTCGTGAAGAGCACGGGACAGCAGCGCAGCAGTTAGAAGCTCCATGATGGAGTCACAACACGGCATTATGGGAACAATTCGTATCGCCGCTCTCAATTGTTTCGAATTCGCCGGTATCTGTGGAGGGCATGTTCCTGATATGTACAAATAAACAGATTTGGCAGCCCTGCACGAAACGTTGTTACATCCATGGTATATTCACTTCCTTTCTTCTTATGGAGATTATATTTGTTCATTATCAATTTCCTCGATTATTGAGTCCTGTAAAAAACGGGTGGGCAGGCTATTTGGGGGACTATCTTTCACTTGGCAACGATCTTTGAGACAAATTATTGAGTACGATTGCGATAGAATCCTGGGCTTGAGGGTTACATTTGGTGGGACCTCTGTTATGGTCTTAGATGTATACTCGTAAAGTGGATTGTACGGATCACCGTGTCATAGGGGTAACTCCAAATGTTGGGATAATGCAGACCCTTCAACAAGTTGATCACCGCGAGGTTAAAGCGACAGACTGGAACTTCGAGAAAAAGGTGACACCGGATTGATTTTATGTAGAACGAGATACCCTTCTATCACACATTCCTGATAGGCTAAACGGAATGAATGGATTAGCTGATAGTGAACGACTGAATGAGCAGTGTGGTTCCATGAAAGTTGGTTTTAATTGTTGGTTGACAAGTTTTTGGAACATGGAAGCCGAGGAAATACAACGTCTCCGAGTGGAATGAATGAACGAAGGAATTCAAATATGTTGTAAGAGGCGCTGTGTGTCAGTGAAATGACGCTGGAAAGCCTCGAGGGGGTCCACTTGAATTAGCTATGAGAATTGCGTTTTTATGGAAAAATGAACATGAACTACGAACGCAAGCACTATCAAAGCTGCGTGAATGTAAATCAAAGGATTTTAGAAAAAGAAAGAGCACTTTACCTTAAGAAAGATTCCCTTCCACTCACCGTTGCCAGAGTTACGAGCATCGATAACATTACGAGAGTCTGGGGGAGCACATTCGGGATATTGCAAACTGTTGCCATGGACGATTATAGAGAGTGGGTTCAAGAAGTCAATCTAAATATTCTGGTTGTAAACAAAACCACTGTAAGAGGATTAGGTTCACTGTAAGAGGATTAGGTTTACTGTAAGAGGACTAAGTCCATTTGATTCGGAATACTTAGGATTAGGTCCACTGAAAGAGGATTAAATCCATTGTATGAGGATCTATGATCCCATGTTATGGCTCGTCCCGGTACTGTCTTCTCGCTTACATTTAATCTTCCTGTTAGAAGTTATGTATGTGTAGAAAGAATGCATAAATTAATAATTCAGTTTTATGTGTTAAAACATTGTATTTATACCACCGGAAGTATGCCACAGGAAGCAGTTTGGTTGTGCATCTCCGAGGCCCGGGGCATCAAAATACGGCCTCAGGGGCTCGACCTCCGCACAGCTTTTGTGCACAGATGCCAGCGACCCTGTGCACGGCAAACAATCACGCCGTGTGGACTGCCGCCAGAGCTGTCGTGTACGCCTCATCCAGCCAATCACCGACTAGGATTTGGGCGCCAAAGTTTTGGTATCACAACGCAAAATCCGGGAACAAAAGGAAAGTTTTTAAATTAGGCTCAGGCCATCAAAATCATGGACAAAGCCGAAAAATACTTTCAGGAGTTGTGTTTCTTTAGACAAATTACAAAGCGATAATTTCCTTTGCCACCTAAAGAAAGGTATAGATTGCATTTAACTAATCGTCACTTTAACGTAACCCGTACCGATCCACAACCTGCCTTCCCTCTAGTTCAATCATGTCTTTTTTATTGAATAGTACATTGTTCGAATGAGTTTCTTGTTTCTTCAAGAGCAACTTTACCGTGTTTGCCAACCTTCGATTAATATCCTCCCGGGACACTTTACCTTAGGGCCACGTAATTTGTATTCGTATTTGTTTCCATGTTCCACCGGAGTCCCAACGCGAAGTTAATGCAGACTCCCCCGTAGGGCGGTAAAGGGCCACGTAAATTGACAACTATTAAAAGGCAATGAGTCGATACTCGTTTAATAAGAACCTTACACCCAATTATCTCGATAATTTGTCTCAAAAATCGTTTCCAAATAAATGATGGTCCCCTGAATGGCCTGCCCACCCTTATTTTACTGGACACATTGATCGGAGAAATTTATAATGAACAAATATCATCTCCCAAAGAAGAAGGGAAGTTGATCTACCATGGATGCAACTACGTCTCGTGCAGGGCTACCATATCTGCTCGTGTGAGTGCATCAGCCACATACCCTTTACAGTTACCGGCCAATACGAAACCATTGAGAGCGGCGATATGAATTGTACCCATATTGCCGTGTTGTGACTCCATCATAAGGCTTCTAACTGCTGCACTGCTATCCCGTGCTCTTCACGAGCTTCCCTCTCGCTGGCCTTAATCTCTTCGGTCCGCTCTCTGACTTCCTTTTCGCCCTGTGCATCAGGTCGATTGTAGTCCATTGGCAGATGGCGTTTCTCTCGATAAATTCAAGGATGTTCCCCACTCTCCAAATGTCAACTAACAGCGTCGATTCTAAAAAAATGATCAGCATCCCTGTACGTCATTTGTTTCATAAGAGGATGTGTTCCCCTTTGTACCAAGTTAATTGTTGTTTCAGGAGAAACTTGCTTCAAGGGCGCGTCAGTGTTACAAATAGTTTCGTGATGCTCCTGGTCGCCGTGCCCTATGACAAAGCGTGCGATGACTCGCGTTGAGGCTCCTGTGGGAATGAGGATCAAATCAAAGCCCCTGGTCGCCGGGCTGGGGGTATAGTAATCACAGAGCACAGAAACTATAGTCAGTACATATTGCTGCGTACAAACTCCTTTTGCTGAAGTTTTGTTCCTGTATGCACCAGCGTGCGCATGTACCACAGTTGATGTTGGAATAATTTTAATTTGATATCGTTATTTTTCTGGAACACAAAGGCGTGCAAACCTACCAAAATAGATGATCTTCGTATCCTACGGGGAACCTGTGATGAGGCGCGTCTTAGCTCCGGGAGAGCTGAGCCTCTAATCATCATCCTAAAGCGCGTCGTGTAGGTGCGATGCAGTGTGGCTGGACATATGCTCCCTAGTGGAACGCAGAAATAATAGTTAAATAGGCTGGCGTCCATAGTAACGAAATTATACTACACTTGTGGCAGTGTATAAGCTGACACCCAACCCAAACTAAATATGGAATTTTGATTTGATTAGGGCCTCATTTCCACCAGAGAAGTAGATACGGAAACCAGCAATAACACCCCTCCGTGTCACAATATGCGCTGAGCGTCGGGGGTTTAGTGCGGTGCGCCGTCCGCGATTTCCACCGCCGCATAGATAACATCAAGACCCACTTCGGGATACCTCATGTCCGGAACATTAGCGTCTCGTTGAAAAACGTGATGGATGAGCACCGCTGAAAAAAAAATCCCTACGGAATGGATGTGGACGGAGGAGGATTCATCAATTATTGCTTAGTAGGGTTAAACTAGTGGAAGCTGTCGGGGGCCTGGTGCTGACACTTCTCTCGGACCCGACACCCGACCCAAAGTGTATTGCGGGAACCTGGGGGAACCCTTTACCGCACCGCTAAAGGTCTAAGTCTTGGTATGTGTGCGAGCGCATGATGCACGTTTTGACGTCAGCTACCTCTCTCTTCTGGGGAATTTGTCCTTGTATCTGTAATCGCGAGTATTTTCACGATCGAGTAGAAACGAAAACCCATAAACTGGGTCATTGCACGGTTTCCTTTGTACAATTGAAGATACGAATCTGTTGGAGCAATCTAGCATGCTATATGCAAAGGAAAATAAGAAAACAACTTCACATCTCTTTGTGCACATGTATTAATAATTATTTATAGCTGCCAACTTCAGCAGCTCTAATAAAGTTGGCGAGAGTATTCCGTAATGTTAATGGAGCTACCTATTATAATGCGCCCCAGTAGCGGTTGCATAAGGACGAGAGTCCCTGTTCACGAGTCTCTTATTTCACCTATTTAGTTCAATCTTTATACTAATTTAGTTCACTGTGCGAGGGTGCGAGTCCACGGCGCCTCTCGCCGATAATAAAAGCAGCCAAACAGATTGTAAAAGCAGCAAGAACGAAGAAAGTTAGGATAAAACAGGCGGTAAAAATTAGTATTTGATGCACTTTGTGTAATGTTCCCAGTTTTCACTAAAAAAAAATTTGCGACTGTTTGTTTGAGCTGTGAAGAGCAAAGCTATTTTCGTTGAAACATTTTATTATGCACACGAATATAAGAGTGCCATCAGTTGAAACGTTTCCTCTGAATATCACAATTACAATACACGAACTCCTATGCCCATTCATAATGGAGACTGGGGATAAATATGCTATTTTTAGCTTCATTACTGCAAGTTTGAGGTAATTGTAATAATCTGGAATTGCAGTCAGGCTGGCTCTTTTTGTTTATGAAGGCGCTATTTTAGGTAACGATAACTGAGTGAAACCTAAACGGGAAGAAAACAGAGAACATGGCAGCAGTGGCGGAGTCAACGGAATTCTAGGGCACACAAATCGAAACTTATACAGGGCAAAACAAACCAAACCACAATCGAACAACAGAATTCAATTAAAATCTTTCGGTATGACTGGTTTACATCTAGTATCTAGCACAAGCTGCCTGTAAAACTTAGAAGCATATAAATAATATTAAGGGAATTGAGAAGTGGCTTTCTTCTTCCCGTTCAAGTAATGCAGACGGGGAGGCGAGAGTTGAAGAGTAATCTATGTACAACCTCTAATATGTCGAGGCAAGAAAGAGAGCGAGCACACCAGTTCAAATTCTGTTGATTGTCTGGCGTTAGCACTACTGTAACGGCTAAAGAGTTCATGGCATTTTTACATGCCAAGAAATATTATTATTATTAATGCCCGATCAATAACTCGTTCTTCCCGAGCATTGCTACACTACAAGTAGTAACTTTAAATTATCCACTACAAGGGACGAAATATATACACACACAACCTTGTACGGGCACTAACCACTCGAATGCGCATTTTAACTATGCATACAACCTTGCCTTGTCACAATTTTTATTTTCTAAACTTACACATGCAAATAAATTTAATTTTCAGACCACAATAATACTTTGATGTTTGTAATATAACAATATGATCAGTTAGTGTTGATGGAACTAGTTTTGTCATGCATTCCATCTTTACGGTAACACGTGCAAAGAATAAAAAATCTTTCTACAGGTTACATTCCACGTATGTGTTCTCAATCATATTGATATACGAATCAATTTTCTACATGATTTTTGCAATAATCCTGAGTCCGTATCTGGTTATAGACAAGACTCTTCGCACCACTAGAGACCAAAGAATGATATACATAGGAACCGGGTGACTATATAGGATAACGAGACAGACATCAAGTGGAGCACACAACTTCACATCCTATCTGAAGAGGAAGAACGTGTGTGTAAAGCAGTCTGTGACGCGAAAACGCGCACAAGTGCCCAAATGAAATGAATCAACGAGTTGGAAAAAAAAACTGGAAGAAATTGTTTCATCAGATTGAAGGGTGGAAAAAATAGGGGCTCCCGTGAAGCAAAATTGGCTGCAACGTTGGTAAGCAGTTGATGAAAATCAAACGTGGCTAAAGTCACTTGGACGTTCAATAACACCTCGCCTTTATAAAAGAGAAAACTTGTTACTAAATTTACTCCTCACATCTTCGCTTTCTAAACACGCTTGAATAGCTCCGGTGTGTAATAGGTTCCACCCTGCAGTAAACGTCGGAGTATTTTGAGACGGTACCAGCTGGACACCCTACCAATGGCTAATCCAACCTTCGAAAAAATGCTGTGAGATTGCGTATCATGCTCATGAGTAGATATAAGTGTCGCGAAACAGCCCTGGGGGGATGGATATAAGTGTCGCGAAACAGCCCTGGGGGAATATTAGTGTCGCGAAACAGCCCTGGGGGAAATTAGTGTCGCGAAACGGGCCTGGGGGGAAATTGGTGGCGCGAAACAGCCCTGGGAGGAAATTAGTGGCGCGAAACAGCCCTGGAGATAGGGGGGCCAAGAACGCCCTGGGGATCGTGTAGCCAAGAACGCCCTGAAGATAAGATGTACATAAACGCCCTGGTGATTGTTGTTGGTTGTGTATGGTTACGTGTAGGATTTATTTCTCTTTTAGTAGTATACTTATATAGTTATTTATAACATCCTATTATTTAGTGGGTACTTATTGCTAGTCTTTGCTCGACCTATAACTTATTTAGTTTATTTTAGTGACACTTGTAGCGTTGTGATAGCATTTGTAAATAGGTATTGTAAATGGTAAGTATTAATGTATGAATTAACGTTAGAGTTTATTGCTTTGGTATACTCGCAAGAAACGTTAGCCTGGCATTGCTTTCATTACTCGATCGTTAACATACTTAGGTTTGACAACAGGTTTTTTATACGTGAATGCAGTATTACGTAGGATCTTTGTTATTATAGAGCAAAAGATAGATAAATTTAAATTGTATGTATATTTTATTTCTACAGTTACGTCAACACACATCGTTATTTACTACACAAATAGAAGGCGCTGGCATTATACGTTCACGTATTTTCAATCCGTATGACTGTGGACAATGATACATACATGTTCAATTTTATATTTCTTTATTTAAATATTACATAGTAGCATGGCTACATAGGAACATTTACATCATCATGTTAGAAACATTTTAATTATATTAGAAACTGTTGCAGGGGTATACGTTCTCGCATTTTCAATCCGTATGACTGTGGACAAAGATACATTCATGATCAAGTTTATATTTATTTATTACATAGTTTCATAGTAGCATGGTTACATGGAAACATTTACATCTTAGGAACATTTACATATTAGGAATATTTAAATAATAGGAACATTTAGAGAATAAAATCTGAAGACGTGGATTTGCTTCTGTCATTCATGCGCATGCAGTAGCAGTCAATTGGAAATGATACCACTAGGGTCGCTAGCATAGCGGCAGACCTCTATCCATCTCTGCCCAAGGGTTAGATGCTATCTCGTTATCGCGCACGGTGGCCTTACACCCTGTCAAGGTAATGATACATGTCTACGTTTAGCCTCGCTTAGGTATTTCATTATTGAGAGAGTATGATTGTCATTCGGGTGGCACGTGTGTGAATTTAAGATTCATTCATGATTTGAAGGGTTATCTTTGTTCTGTTTATAGTATTTATAATGCTATTATCTTTTAAACTGTTGATCTTTACATATCTTTATTCGTTGCTGGTAGGAATATTGTTATACTACATTTGGATGTGCGGTAGAAATATTTACATGATAAGAATATTTACCTATTAGGATTATATACAGAAAAAAACTCAAAACGTGGATGTGCTTCCATCATTCACGCGAGAATTTTCGCCAAAGACGGCTTTCCCCAGACTCACGGCTCTTCCAAGGTAAATCCATGTTTACATCGACACTATCACCCAAGGCACATCGCTTCCTCATTTTAGTGCGGTAGGTTCTACTTCAATGGATTTTTTGGGAATATCAGGATGCCCATAGGGAAGATTTGTGCATGCATCGACATAGCAGCGCTTGTTTTCAAACTTTCTGAGGCATTTTTTAATAGTGTACAAAGTTTGAAGCTGGCATGCTTGTGCACGAATATTGTGTATGGTCTCAAAGTGTGTGTATGTTTTTTTTTTGGTCATGGATATCTCAGGTAAGATTTTGACTTGTGTCGGACAATTGCCACCCTTAGCAGTTTATTTTGTGGCCTCGGACTAGAGAAACAAATTGTAACACTTTGGTTGCAAGCAAATGATTTCAATCGGGTAGTCGTTGGCTGTTTCGCTTTTCAGTAGCCCCAGCTGTCCTTTCTTTGATTCATCGTACAAGTGAGGATTTTGGGGTAGTTGGAGAAGTCCATGTATTCAGCCAGAGAAGCTTGCTGCATATTTCGTCTCAATGTCGGCCACACCTTTGAACTGGATCAGCAACTAGTCTGTGTCCAAGTATATGAGCAAGACGTTGTCACCGTATTCGGGTTTCAGAGTCATAACAGAAGCTGTAAGCTTTTGCGTTAGCTTCTGCTTGGAGCTGATGATATGTATATGCATATATA
>SDVV010045737.1:0-10040 GCA_016164225.1 Gammarus roeselii
GGCGCCTCTGCCTGGCCTCCATCGTACGATGATTGTTTTGCATTCTTGGTGCAAACAATGCCATGCCACCTCCTCGCCTGAGCGGCCTGTTGGTTGCCCAGCGGATACATCCAGCATGTATCTCAAATGGATACCGCAGTTGGTATTTTGTGCAGCAGTGTATCCAGAAGGACACCTGTGGTAGATGTGGCAGAAGTATACTTGTAGAAAATATGCGGCAGGAAGATACTTGTAGAAAATGTTAGATGCGGCAGAAGATACTTGGAGAACAGATGCGGCAGAAGATACTTGGAGAACATGTTGCGGCAGAAGGATACTTGTAGTAAATGTTGCAGGGCAGCAGGGCAGCAGGGCTGCGCCACGTCGTCAGCACAATGATTTGTGCTGATGAGGCCATCAATACTGGCTCTTGAGCTGAACAAGGTGGCGTCGTCAGCATAATGATTTGTGCTGATGAGGCTATCAATACTGGCTCCTGAGCTGAACAAGGTGGCGTCGTCAGCATAATGATTTGTGCTGATGAGGTCATCACTACTGGCTCCTGAGCTGAACAAGGTGGTGGCGTCAGCAAAATTGACATATTGCAGATTGCAGGCTGAATGAGACATATGTCATTGATATTGACTGAAATGAGAAGCGGACCCAAAACAGTTCTTGTGGAACTCCAAGTCTTATCGGGGTTTTCTACGAGGGTTCTTTACCCGCAAAATAATATTTAAATCCGCTAATTGAAGTAACAGCTGAATCATTGATTAAACATCCCCTACTATAGTAACTCACAACGGCTCTGTATCTCGCACGTCAATATCTCACACGACAGTATCTCACACGACAGTAACAGCTGAATTATTGATTAAACATCCCCTACTATAGAATCTCACAACAGTTCTGTGTCTCACACGACAGTATCTCACACGACAGTATCTCACACGACAGTAACAGCTGAATCATTGATTAAACATCCCCTACTATAGAATCTCACAACAGTTCTGTATCTCACACGACAGAGAAATTGATGCATACCCATTATGTCAATGACATTACGAAAACCATCTAATTAAACTTACATAAGTTTGTCAAATATTTTAACAATTACAGGTAGGGTATAATTGGGACGATATTTTGATACCAACTGATTCCCCTCACTTCTATGAATTGGAACTGCTCGCGTCATCGCAAGGGAGTCAAGACAAGCATTCAAAAAACAGCTTGCAAATGGTGTAGCAGAGGTAAGGTAAAGAAAGTGTGAATGTAAGAATTGGCCGTGTTGTTGTTGGACTTCCTATTTAGGAAAGGCTATGTTCGGAGTGATAATTTAGATGAAGTGGCTGGAGCAGGGACAAGTGTGTTCGTGCTATAAGGCAATTAATTCTATGCCAGAGACCTGGCTGCGCGGAATGTTGGCTTGTAGGTTGCCAACACTTGAAAAAATTCATTGAATTATTGAACAATGATTTTTTAATCAGCTACACTGGAACATCACTAACAATTTCACGGGTAGAAGATAAGTTGAATTTTTTTTCTAGTTGGCAAAACTCTAAGGGCTTGCTGGTGTTTAGGTGTTAGTAAGAATATTCTGGTATTGATTACACGCGTCACGTGTTTCCAAACCAGCACGATGCCTCCTATACAAGTCATGTTTTCGATGTTTGATAACTACCATAGCATCAGTAATATAGTGCTTGACTAATTGATTGCCTGATTCGCACTCAACCCTTATAGCACACAATGTCCTCAATCTGAAACAGTTGTCAATCACGATTGTATCCGTTTTTATGCAGATCTAAATTCTCGTCCCTGAAAACTTCATGACGAAAATTTTGATTGTTGACAACTTCATGACAGAAATTTGTATCATTGATAACTTAATAACATTGATAACTTCACCGGCATCAGTACTGCAGGATGTAGGTTATAATACGATGAATTACTGACACCCGAATTTTACGTTTCACGGATGGGTTTGTTAATTATCGGAAAAAAAATTACGATCCAAATTGTGTACAAAACTGTGAGCAAGATCGTCCAGCAGAAGAACATCTATATTAAAATCCTCTTCATGAACAATTTTATCAAATATTTTGAAGTGCTTTATGACTCCATCAGAAATACTTGACATAAATCCAGCGAGTATAGCGCAATCAGAAGGCTGGTAAATAGACACAGCATAAAGAGACAAGCCCCGATTTAAAGCTTTTCCTCCTGAGCAACGATCCAAATCCATAATGGGACTGACGTTGAATTCTCGGTTGAAATAAACAGCAGCTCCACCCCATGCATATCAGCTCCGTAATCCTGAAAAGGAACCAAGCCCTCGATGTCGTACGCTGAAGTTGGACTGAACCAAGCCTCGGTTAGCATCATAACATCCACCGAAGAGTCCAACGGTGTGAGAAGACCGACAATTTATCACATGTTTGGTAACTAATCGAATAGTATGGTGGGAGATGAAACGTTGGCTGTCACTGTTCCTAAGGGAAGAACTATATGATTCGGAGGTATACATTTCAAACGCTTTTTCTGAACTGTTGTCGAATTCATTCAAATCCGGGTTATGGGGTGCGTTGTCCATCAGTTCTTAACCGTAGGTCTATCAGAGGAGGAGTGTCTTGGTGGGCTCCAGGAAGCCAAGTCTTGGTTTACCTCGGTTACGAGAGCCCGTACTGTGGGAGTACACCGGTCAGAACTCTTTGTCTGCACAAGCTGCTGGTCTCATCTATTAGGTTCTCTGCCACTGAGGCGTCTGCATATTCTCCGTCGAGGACAGGTCTTCATGGTCGATGTTATGAGCACAGATAGCATTTACGACCGGAAACTTACTAGAGTAAATTAAACGACAGAATTATTTAGGACCGATTCCCACTGGCTACGAAGCTTATGGGAAAAAAAATCTGGGCCGAAAACTTTTTGCACCGGCTAATTTTTGCTGGAAACCTAATCAGACCGAATTTGTAGTTAATTGTTTATTTTTTTGAAGCCAATCGATTGGTTAGTAGGTCCGTGGTCTTATCTTCAGAAGCTATTTAGAGTAGTTCCGATTGTCATTTTCTACAAGAATCGTTCCATTTTTTCATCCTCAATACAAAAAGTACACAGGCATATGATTCGCTCTTCTACGTTCTATATCAGAACAACTCTCCTCACTACCCAATTTGGGCCAAATGTCCTGTTTTTTCACACTTGTAAGCACTTGTAACCAGATCACCAATTATTATCCCCCAACTTCCAACAAATAAATATATTCTATCCCAAAATGACCCACCATGGGTTTTTTTGGAAAATAGAATGAAATGTATATTTAAACTGTAAGTCAACTCTCCCATTAAATATACAAGCCAAATTATCCAAAAAACTCATAACTAGCACGGTGAAAAACAATTTGTTCACTATAAGACGCAACAGTAACAACCATTACAAGACCAATGTACAGAGGAAGACAGAGTCATTGCTGTTCAATTTGAAGAGTTCACCAAAAAAATCTACGGTCAATAAACTCGAATTTAAGTATCTGGCAACATTTTATCAGGACATTGCACAAAAAAAGTTTCTTCTCCAATCAATACACCAATCGCTACACAATTAACCAATATTAATATGCCAGTAATATATGCTAAAAATATGCCAGCAATGTATGTTATCAATATGCCAGTAATGTATGCTAACATCAATGGGGGTAATTCATGTACACTAAAAACATTATTTGCCTCAAAGAAACAGCGAGGAACATGAATTAAAAAAAAAGAACCTAATTAAATTTTAACATTAACTCGTAGCTTATTTTGACTTGAAGCAAGTTATGTCCGGCAATTAACATGCAAACAATATTTGTGTACGATTTTGCATACCAATTTTCGCTTTTTTAATCTTTTATGGCGCTATGCCAAGGGGACTTCAATATGTAATTTTTGTCTATTGAGTATTACTTTACATAGAGCTGAGTATGCATTAACAGTGTGTTGTGGTGTTCGTTCATCCCCGGTACGTCACTCAAGGTGGGATGCCGGCTTGGCATGATTCAAGCGGTGTGGTATGTTATTCATGGCCACCTTATGAACGTCGAAATGATCATCCTTGCGTAAGAAAATGTATGTACTTGTTCCTACAAAATGTTTGTTTCTGTGCTGGATTTTTTTTTCTGATCCTGCTTGAACCTGTTTGTTACTATTTGTTCCTGTTTTTACTGTTTGTTTTTGTTGGTTAATTTTTCTGCAAAACGTTATATTCCTTTCTGCAAAACGTTATATTCATTTTTCTGTTCCTGTTTGCACCTGCACTTGCAAAATGTTTGTCCCTGCGTGGCAAAGTGTTTGTCCCTGCGTGGCAAAGTGTTTGTTCCTGCTCCAGCGAAATGCTTGCTTCTGCGTCTGAAGGCGCTTGTAATGCTTGACCCCTTGACGCGCCTAAACACATTGCAACACGCATTACCTCTAATGACTCGGCCCAAGACATTATCTCGATGACATTTCAGAGTAGTTTGTCTAAAATATCCTTGCGAAAATGAGACAAAGTAACGAAACCTTGCTAGAATAAGCCCGGCCCTGATTACATCGTATGAGGGTCGATCAAACCTGAGCACTAATTCAGAGTAATGACTTGTTCAGGCTTGGAAAGCAGGCTCACTACAACTGCTCCGATTGGTACAATAATTGATGAACCGCTAAGTTAAATGCACCTTCCAGCAATCGCTTTGTTTATTTTTTCTTCCAAAGAGAGAGCCGCGATATTCCTTTGTTAACAAATGATGTGAAGTAATCTGCTGATTGATTGGTTAAGCTCCCAGAACAAAAATATGTCCATTATTAGTCGACACACTCTGCATTACCTAATGATTAACTGAGTGACTAATGACTCAAGGTAAAGCATTAGTCGAGACACTCTGCATTACTTAGTGATTAGCTAAGTGTCTAATGACTCAAGGTAAAGCATTAGTCAAGACACTCCGCATTACCTAATGATTAGCTGAGTAACTAATGACTCAAGGTAAAGCATTAGTTGACACACTCTGCATTACCTATTGATTAGCTGAGTGGACTAATGACTCAAGGTAAAGCATTAGTCGAGACACTCTGCATTACTAAATGATTAGCTGAGTGACTAATGACTCAAGGTAAAGCATTAGTCGAGACACTCTGCATTACCTAATGATTAGCTGAGTGACTAATGACTCAAGGTAAAGCATTAGTCGAGACACTCTGCATTACCTAATGATTAGCTGAGTGTCTAATGCCTCAAGGGAAAGCATTAGTCGACACACTCTGCATTACCTATTGATTAGCTGAGTGACTAATGACTCAAGGTAAAGCATTAGTCGAGACACTCTGCATTACCTAATGATTAGCTGAGTAACTAATGACTCAAGGTAGAGCATTAGTTGACACACTCTGCATTACCTATTGATTAGCCGAGTGGACTAATGACTCAAGGTAAAGCATTAGTCGAGACACTCTGCATTACCTATTGATTAGCTGAGTGACTAATGACTCAAGGTAAAGCATTAGTCGAGACACTCTGCATTACCTATTGATTAGCTGAGTGTCTAATGCCTCAAGGTAAAGCATTAGTCGACACACTCTGCATTACCTAATGATTAGCTGAGTGTCTGATGACTCAAGGTAAAGCATTAGTCGAGACACTCTGCATTACCTAATGATTAGCTGAGTGTCTGATGACTCAAGGTAAAGCATTAGTCGAGACACTCTGCATTACCTAATGATTAGCTGAGTAACTAATGACTCAAGGTAAAGCATTAGTCGACACACTCTGCATTACCTATTAATTAGCTGAGTGTCTAATGCCTCAAGGTAAAGCATTAGTCGACACACTCTGCATTACCTAATGATTAGCTGAGTGTCTGATGACTCAAGGTAAAGTACTTGCGCTTCTGTTTTCTATTATCAGATCTTGTAAATAAGAAAAGAGATTGATTCTCCACCCTCCGGTTAATTGATGTCAGCGTAACCTTCCATCAGCTCATGAGCATGCAAATATTTCTTCTGCATTGATGTCTGGAACGAGCTTGATTCTCCACCGACCTGTTAATTATTATTAGCTATGCATCTAGTCGACATTGGAGGGGAATTCGGGTGCGGACTATGATTCTGAGGTTCAAAAAAGACCGTGAAAAATTAGCTCGTTGTTTAGGACTCTCGATCAGGGACAGAGAACAATGATATGATGACAATTCATTGATCTTGATAAAAATTCAAGATCAACGAGATGCTCCACTCTTGGCAAACCTACCGTTTCAAACCCACGATTCATTGTGCGTTGATACTCAGTGCTTTTGAAGAGTATATCCAGCATAATACTCCTGCACTATTTTCTATAACATACTCTGCTGTGGAGCAATAAGATCAAAGAAAATATATTGAGCGCCATGGAACCCTAGATATATATTTAGGTGGTGCACCTTCGATTTTTCCAAAGGGTAGGTAAGAGGGGCATCCAACGCTAGTTTTCAATCTCGTCAAATATGCAAATGGGATCACAATTGAATGGTCGTTTATCGTATTATTCGTTCGCGAAGACAAGCCTGGAAAGCATAATCCACTCCAACGTCACTTCATTTACCCCGCGCGCATTCGTATAAGTCTGATTTTACAGGGAAATTCAGGCGAGTATCGGGTTTACGGTTGAAAAATTATAACTGCTGACAATCATCAATCTCTCCCTCCCACTATCTCAATCCTACAAATGAACCTCATCAATCCCTGCCCCTTCAAAGCCATTAACTCTTTATCCTCTATTCGTCGTCTTCCCAATTCCCAACCCCTCCTCCTCAATCTGCCTCCCACCCTCCCCAACCCCTCCCCCACCAAACCCAAAACACATTCTTCCTCTTTTCATCGTATTTCCCTGCCCCTTCCTGCCCTAATACCCTTGCCTCATCCAACTCCAAATCCTCCACCTGTTTCTCCCGTCCTTCCAAGATTCCTCCCAAGCCCGGTCCCAACAAACTCTACTCCCGCAACCCCCAACCCACTCCCGCTCTGTGAGTTACTGTGCGTATGTTTGCGCATACGTAATAGATCGATACAGGCCAGTAGTGCTCGAACTAATGGCAGAACCGCGTTCAGAGTAATGTTATTAATGTTTAATGGCAAATGACCTCAGCAGACCTTAACTGCCCTTCTCTTGGTAAAGGACAAAGCTTGCATGAAATGTACATGTCCTACTTATTGTCCTCTAGTCCATGATCAAAGCTTTTGATAGAGCGTGAATGACCTATTTATTATCCTGCTCTAGGTCGTGAACAAAGCTCTACATGAAGCGTACAGACCTATGAACTGTCCAGATCATTATTGAGAACAAAGATATTAATGATTCGTGCGTGACTATTTATTACCCTTCTCTAGGTCAGGAACAAAGTTTTAAATCAAGAGTATATGACCTATTTATTATCCTCGTCTTGGTTGAGAACAAAGCTTTCAGTAAATCATGCATGACCTATTCATTGTCCTTCTCTAGGTCGAGAACAAAATTCTCAATCAGGAGTATATGACCTATTCATTATCCTTCTCTAGATCGAGAACAAAGCTTTCAAAGAAGCGTTCATGACCTATTTATAATCCTTCCCTAGGTCGAGAACACTGCTTTCAAAGAAGTGTTCATGACCTATTTATTATCCTTCTCTAGGTCAAGAAAGCTTTCAAAGAAGCGGACACGATCTATTTATTATCCTTCTCTAGGTCGAGAACAAAGCTTCCAAAAAAGCATACATGACCTATTTATTTTCCTTCTCTAGGTCGAAAAAATAGCTTTCGAAGAAGCGTACATGACATATTCATCATTCTTCTCACGATCGAGAATAAAACCTAGAGTGGAACGGCCTATTATTCATTTAGGAAAGTCTAGAGTGCAACGATATAAACAATGACATTGGCGCAGATTATTTAACGCCACAATACCCAACAATAGCAAGCAATTCACCACAATACCCCACAATACAGCATAATAACCTCACAATACCCCAACCCACAGTGGGTTTATCCATTTGGTTTATCCATTTATGATGCACATGAAATTCAAAATGAGCTAGAGCTGGTTTAAAGTATGCGAAGTCATTAAATTTTTCAATAAGAAAAACAGAAAAATTAGTCTATATCACCTGGTTTTTTATTTTTTAGCCCCGCCGTGGCCGAGTGTTTAGCGTATCCGACTGCAGTGCCAGCCTCTAATTCTGCATGTCGCGAGTTTGAGCCTTGGCATGGACACGGCGGTCTTGTGGCGGGGAGATTGGGTGCCTACTCCTCTGTGTCTGCCTATCTTAGTCACCCTCCTAACTAGGAGGAAACGGCTGTATGCCTATACAATGTATCTGAGCGGCATTAAATTGGATAAATGCCTCGCGTTTATACCTGCTTTCATTGTTCCAATGTGATGATCATTTGACATCTCAATGATCACTCGAGCAATTTTCAAAATGTATTCAATAAGATCAACGACTCGCATCTGGAAAAATGTTTGTCCTCGGATATTCAGTGCATTACCTACAGTGGTCATCATAATTTGCCCTCCATGGACTGCCCAGTTTAAAAGTTGCGGTCTGGGAGAATAGGGACGCAGACAAATTGACTCTTCGTACTCATCTGTTTCATCTCAAGAAGGTTTTCCCGACCTCTGCAACTACAACCGGACCAGACTGAGATGACAAAATATTTTGCCTGCATTGTTCTTGCTGTACTGAAAGACGAAGAAGTTGCTGCTGAGAGTTTTAAGAGTGCATTATGTGGCGAAGTTCCAGGCGGGCAACATACTAGTCCTCGTCCTTGATGGACGGTTTGCTCTGCTTCTTACCGAACTGAACTGATGCGTCTGAAGGCTGATGATGAGGGAGGCTTGAATCCATTCAGGTGGAGGACTGAGAAGTTGAATTTTTAATATCCCCTTGAGTAAATGTTCGACAAAATTCACTTGATTTTAGATATCGGTTGAAATCTGCATTTCTTTGTGTGTATTTTATACACATAAATAGACCTTTTTTATACCTTGCATTGGTTGTTGGAATTCATTGCTGATAGATTAATAATTATAAATTGTAGGTAAATTGGTGTATTGATTGGAGAAGATGCTTCCTCCGTCCATTCTCTTCATTAAAATGGCAAGAGTTACTTAAATACTGGTTTTATAGTCCTTAGATTTTTATTGTGGTCCCCTCAATGGAACAAAAAAGGCGATTACAGGGTTTACTATATTAAACTTCTGGCATGCATTTCCATAAGCGAAAGAGTTTAGAAGTTAAACTAAATATTTTATGTATAATATAGGCTTTGCGTATTATTTTAATGCATTTTATTCAAATTAATACAAATTTCACACGCAGATGACCGAGAAATATAGCAATAAAAAAACTATAAGAAACTTGAAGAAGAGCAATCTCTAATTGTTTATGTAGTCGTACGTTGTAAAGTTCTCAGAGATTTTTATTTTATTTTGTACACTCTATATCTGCTTCCAAACACAGATTCCTCCCCCTAATCAATAAAGGAATCGTGTTTCCTTTCAGAGTCAACGTTATGAACAGCTTACAAAAATGTACCAACAGAGTATTGCACCTTTCATCTCCCTAATCTATTAACTGCTATCTTAACCAATTCTCACAGCTGAATTAAAACGCATGCTCAACTCCTACAATTTTTTGTCAGATTTGCGTCAGATGCCTTTTGTATTTAAGATACAATGGCGATGAACATTTCTCCTGGACGTGTCATTAAGTCATGTGTGAACTAACGATGAAATTGATGATGACTTAATTGCCAATAAACGCATTTCCGGTGGTATGCAATAAATTGAAAAATTACTATTTCGATATAGTTAGCATTAAGGAAGTAAAGCAGTTTGACGTTTTAAAGTTGGTCAGGCCCCAACTATTTTTATACGATGCTTGATTACACTGAATCACTCACAAGAAATGGGCAATGAATTCTGATTAATAGCGCTCTCAACTGATTAATAGTGCTCTCAACTAATTAATTGTGCTCTCAACTTATTAATAGTGTTCTCAACTGATTAATAGCGCTCTCAACTGATTAATAGCGCTC
>SDVV010045738.1:0-10040 GCA_016164225.1 Gammarus roeselii
TATATATACATAGCTATAGTCACGATCAGGGCACAGGACTTTTTGAACGTGTATTTTAGCTTAGCATTAGTAGCGTCTGGTGTATTATGGAATGAACTTGAACGATGTCAATTGCTTAGCTCATTATACTCAGAACAACAGTTACGACAAAATCCTAGGATTTGACGGGCAAACATGCGTTTTATATCTGAATTTCTGTGGACAATTATCATGATTGCTGAGTATTTCTATTTCCGACCCCATGGAAAGCTGTGCACGGACATTTCAATTCCCAGCTACAGACGCAAAATCCCCACCACAGTGAATAAGATTTGCCCTTACGTACCAGATCCTGCCAGTTGGCGGGAAGGTCGGCGGTCCATCCCCAGGGATACATCCACAGTTGGGAATAGGAGTGGAAGGTGAGGTAGACTCTGGGCTGCAGGTCCAGGAGCGTGTCTCGCACCACTTGCATCTCCACCTCACTGAACGGCTGGGGACCAGCGTAGGTTTCAGCACAAGGCAAGTCTGAGGCTCCACCCTCTACGACAAAAAATTGAAAATTTGTGATTTACAATGATATGCGTAGGGTAAACCTATTTTTGGAAAACATCGAGGATCAGTGCAGTAACGATAGATTTTAATACAATGATAATACACTAGTAATGAAACGCTCGTGATGCCAACACAAACAGGAAAAACAACGAAACTGAGATAATCGTACAGTTTCGGAATAAGAATTGAGAATTTCGGTCTTTTGTAAAGTATCGTTGTCGGTATCGCTAAACAAAAATCTGACTGAAAAGAACCGATACTCAGACATTTTACTCCTTTGAGTCGGTATTTGCGCAAATGTACTGTTGAATCATTTCCAAAATTTGTAAGTTTTTTTCACCCATCTCTACGAGCAAAAATCTATAGTAACTTACGAGGAACTCATTCATCCTGAAGAAAGTGTTTGTAGTTTAGGTGCACTGCATACCACTAACAATTCAGTTCGTTTTCAGGGAGGGTATTTTACGCTCGCCTTGAATACATTGTAATAAAGCAATGCGGTCATAATGTTTATATGATGAGTAATTTTGCATCAAAAACTGTAGAAATGATTTAGAATCGGAAGAGCGTAGCGGTCTTGCCAGAAGTCAGCAAACCGGCTGAGTGGTCTCTTGTATACTAGATTATGCAATTTTTAGATTGGTATCACTGTCACTATGAAAAAGAGAAAGTGTTCCACGTGAAATATTTTGAAAGTGGAAGAATCGAAACATCTTGCAAGATTAAATTAGCGTGACGAGGCTCTCTAATGCGCTGGAGTCATCGTCCTTTTGGCGCCGAATGTCAAACCAACAAACAGTGCTGCATCAAGTTGGTATTTTTTTTTCTTTTTCAATGTTCGAGTT
Organism: Gammarus roeselii; assembly: GCA_016164225.1. Taxonomy (NCBI): domain Eukaryota; kingdom Metazoa; phylum Arthropoda; class Malacostraca; order Amphipoda; family Gammaridae; genus Gammarus; species Gammarus roeselii. The sequence continues at coordinate 1,380 of SDVV010045738.1, forward strand.
GCGGTTTACTACTGCGCAAAGTCAAAGTCCTTTACGCGGCGAACGTCTATGGTATTTACGAGTGCCACAGGAGGTACAGGAACTCCTAAGGTGCTGAGGCCATATGGTCTCAGCACTCCTCGGATGGCAGTAAGGAGGAATATGACACTACCTACCCTGCTTCAGAGCCCCAAGGATCCGCAGTAGTTCTTGAGGGGCGAGCTACGCGCTCCAACACCTGCTGAGGGGGAAGATGAAGAAGAGACAGAAAACTGGGATCCCATGCATGAGATCTACACTAGGTGCAGGGAATTTCACGCATGAGAACAGCAAGGATGGAAAAAAAAAGAAGGAATAGTCGTAGAAAAAGGTTGCATGAAAGAAAGAGCGCAACTTGGCTGTTATTTGCCACCCGAAAGGAGAATAGTTAGAACCAATATGTGAATGTTTGAGTGTGTCTGTGTGTGCATGCTTGTGTATGTGTGTGTGTGTGTGTGTGTTTTGAGTGCTCGACTATTAGGAGAGTTGTTAAGAAAGAGTCTGAGAAAAGTTTAAGGAAATTTGGACTAAACATGAAATACAAATGAGGTAGATAAAAAGTCAAGCAAATCAGGATGGAGGAGAAGAGGAGAGATAGTAAAGGGTGAAGAATATGGAAGTCTGAAGGGAAATAAGGGTGTTCACCCCCCCCGGTTGGGCCGTGACTCCGTGCAGCCCATGAACCTAACAGATGCCTAGGGGGGGGGCATCTTGCAAACTAGGCATCATGTGATGCCAAATTTTGAGTCATTTCAATTATTGTATATGATATTAATATAGTAATATGTCGGAGCGGGTGAAAGCCTACGTGTGTTGGTAACTGTCTTCGTACGGGTTTGAACAAACAAATCAATGACAGACAACCGCCAATTGTTGTACCGCTCGCTCATAACCCCATCCAGATAATGCTTAAATCGCTCTAGGGTGCCTGAGAGGATCATCATGGAAATGTCACGTACATCACTGATGCTTTTTACCCATTCAGTTATTAGGTGTACAAGGTATTCAGGCATTAGTTTTGTTTGAGAACCGTCAGACTCCTTGATTCGTCCAGTTCAAAAATGAAAACACACTTACCCATCCAGTGGAAGTCCCAGTTCCTGTTCGGATCGGTTCCAACGCAGACGCTGCCGGGGTTAGCGGACCTGGTCTTGCGCCACAGACGATCCTGAAAGTCATTTCATTACAACTTAGTCATGTTTCGCCGGCAAATGACTACGGCAATTCCCTGATTTATAATCACATTTAACTATTGTTTCATGTGTTACTGAAACATGAGCTTTTGAAAAAAGTCATGATTATTTACTTTCACCCACAAGGAGGAACGGATTCTTCTGACTTATCTAGTAAACAATTTACACCAGCAGAATTAGTCTGTTTGTCGTTGTTGTGAATATCTTTGTAATGAAATCTGGAAACAAGCACTTAAATTTTCGATGCAAATTTTACCCATCTATAAGCAAGGTTTTTACCAAGATCAAGACTGTGAAGAAGACTAACATTGGCTCACAACAAATGATATAATGTTTGTACAAAAGAGAACCACATAATATGCATTTTTCGAATAACCTCATGACAAAAGAAAGACCATGCAAGTTGTTCTACTAATCCTTACCTCTAATTATCTCTACTTATCCCATAGGCGCATGAGCATCACATTGAATATGTGATGCTCGTACGCGTTTTGGGCTATGTTATTTATTGTTCAATGTGGTGGAAATATTTTTTATAGATCAATCTCGATCCCGTGTTTGAAATTTCCAGTGTAATGAACACAAAAAAATATTGAAACAGACACTAACAAGTGTAAATAGTTCTTCTTCACCGTCATCATCAACAAAGTAAATAAATGCGCATAACTGGTCATACGTGGCTTTGTAAAGTAAGGACCTATTTGTTATGTTAACGCTCTACAATCCTGCCAGCATACGCACATCGCTGAAGGTGTACGCATAACCGTCCGGATTGATGACTGGCATGAAGTAGAAGTCCACGGAGGCGAGAAGGCCATCGTCATTGCCGGACACAAGTTGGTCGATGAAGTAGGTCACGGTGGCAGGGGAGATCCACTCTCGGGCGTGGATTCCTAGGAAGAAATTACATTTTAAGGTACAGTGCAGGAGCTCGTTCCAATTACATTACAATGCCTATCGAAGAGCGAGTCTTTCCGGTAAAAAACTGTTGCTTTTATGTCCTATTGTGTATAATGATGATTCAGTACAAAAATTATAACGAATGTACTGCCGGTTTTTGAAATATCATCTCCCGAAGTTTATGGTTTGTGACGTCATAATCTGTTGTCTTGTTTACGAATGGTCTAATCCTAATTTACGTACCCTGATATAGTTTAATAACAAATTATGACGTTACAACCCATCCATGCCAGATGGCAAATGTTCAAAAACCGTTTGTCCAATCATTCTAATTTCATTCCTGTTTCACTATGGTGTATATATCAACAAACAACAAAATACTCGCTTTAAAGTTAATTCAACTTTTATACTGAGTCTTTCACGCAAACTGGCCAATTCACTCTCGTATGTATGCATGTATTTACGTACACTCTCATACATTTACCTCCGTCAGTGAAGATGGCGTCCTTGCCGCTGCCGCCAGTGGACAGTTTAAGGAGTTTCATGGTGCGTCCTTCGTAGGAGGTGCCAACGTCAGACACAGAAGCGATGGCAGGATAGTCGGCGGCGAGGGAGTCCAGCCAGTCGTTGATCTAAGACCAAAGTGTTTTTTGAATTAAACAAAATAATCTGTTCATTTGAAGTAATATCTCACATAACTTCTTGGAGGCTGTTTCCATGTTCATGGCTAGGGCTCAAATTAGAAAAATCTCTTCGATTAAAGTCAAATGTACGAAAATAACGTGACATGCTGTTCATTTCTTAAAAATCAATAATCAACTGCACCTACGATACATTGCACGTATAATATTCATTGATGGGAACAAGGGTATCACACACAAGTTCTACAGTTATCGACTCATCAGTCACGCTGATGACCCACAGCTGGTGTTGGGGAAATATTTGCCCACGGATATTACTTATTCCATGACAGTGATTTCGTGATTGAAATTAATCTTCCAGATGTCGGATATCCAAACTTTAATGGAATAAATTTGCCATAGTGCAGATTCCGGTACAGAGGCGATGTGAAATCCCTTAGAAGGGGCAAGACGGACTCCACACGCTATGTTTGGTCGGAAGTGAGGTTAGAGATAAGGGTCAGCAGCAAAGCCCGGTTTACCCTGGCAGCATTCAGTTTCTCAACAAGACAGCTAATGGCTAGGAAGCTTAGCAGGGCTGCGTCAAAATTGATCCATTCTCAATAATTTTCATTCAGCCTTCGATTGCTTGCTCTCTCAGTACCTCCATTCTGATACCACTCCTTCCCAATGCCTAATTCACAACATCTAACCACCTAAACTAGGAGATTTCCTTTAGGTCTAATTCAGAGACATTCAACTTCATCACCCTTTTCACCGATTTGATTTGACTTGACTTGAGCCTCATATCCACCTGAGTCTCAACGTGTCATAATAGGCTCCCCCATAGGGCGCGGCCGTCATTGATTCAGGTAAGTTCGCACGGCCTCGCGTGCGAAAATGTTAGTCTTTTCAAGATGAAATCAAGTGCATATTTCAATTGTGGCATATTCGCGAACTAGTGCGTACAAGCGAGTAAAGAGTTAACGCGTATCTTCGTAGATGTATTGTTATTTCTGTGCATAATGGGGTGGAGAGACCGCGACCGCTTCCCTCGCACAGGTTTTTCGGTGTTTAGACAGCTTCGCACAGTCCAGTGTGTTTTCAGAAAGCGATAAGCTTTTTACGGTAAGTTGGGTCAGTGAGTAGGCTTTGTAGGTTGCACGGGAGACTTTCACCGATGTCTCATCGACCATCCTCACCATGTGTTCGAAGCTTTCAGACAACGCGAATCCATTCTGACAACACAGCGACAGTGTGAAAATTTGACAGCGTTTCAAACGAATGTTTTTCCTGTTGTCGCCTCGTGAAGCTTTGATTTTGTGTGGCGACTCGCCATTTATCTAACATGAGTGACATCAAAATGCAAAACATTTTATTGTGTCATCTCAGAAACGGGTATCTGAGGATTATAAATACTTTGATATCTCTATGGGCGTGCGGACGGAAAACGATAGCACCGACCAGAGCCGTTTTGGGTATGAATAGCTTACAGCTAAATGATATTTATTTATCAAAATTCTTGAATAATTGCAAATTGGTTAACTTCAGCTTGTTTTGATAGAACCATTTTATATCCCATCTGATAGGGAAGGTTTACAGGAATGTACAACCTCATTCGGACTCGAGCCTGCGTCGAGGTGACCACCTGTCCATTGAAACATTTTACATGTAGGAATAAACATAGTTCGAAGGGACGTTCTGCGACGAACCAAAATCCGAAAATAGCTGAAATAATGTGTTACACTCTCATTGGATAGGATTCTATCCTTTTTCCCAGAAAACCTAAATGGAATACAGTCAAATAGCAATATTCAGTTGATTCTTGATTTAAACAGAATGATAAAAGAAAAAACTGATAATTTTTTTTCATATAAACAAAAACTCTATATGAAACCGTTGCTCGCAACACCTATCACGAATGCGTCAATATTCCTATGTAACCTGAAATGGATGACAAAACAACTTTGTTGTGTCTATAATGGGCCAGTAGGATTGTGCAACCACCAATATTCGTCCTCAAGTTGCGGTCATGGCATAACCTCCGTCAAAAGACCAGATCATAGGTCAGAGAGGCATGGTCAGATGGGAGGCTTCGTAGCGAACAGAGTAGAATTCCGAGATTTGCTCTGACGATTGTTTCCATTTTCGAGCTTTGTGAGACAAAAAGTTAATGTAAAATAAAGTAAATACTTCAACATTGTGATCTTTCTTTACTCTAAACTGAAAAAACGTGTTATACATGAAACAATATTGTTTTTGTTATATCGAGTTGATTGTATTTATACACGTTTTGATTTAATGTGTACTCTTCAATAAGAAACGTCCTAGTTTGAAAAAAACGGGCCAACGAAATATATATCATAACCGATTATTTCGTTGGAACCTCCTCTGTAAGCTGAATGAAAAGAAATTTGATATCCAATTCAAAATGATGTGTGAAGTAAATTTCGTTACCTATAAAATCCGATGAGATTTGCATGCTCATATTATTGCTCTTCCATTTTGCTGAGAAAGTTTCATCAGTTATCAGGACATTTCTGTTATTTGTGTAACCATAAAATCCCAAGAAAATGCCGACCATACTTATAATGGAACAGAATAGTTCAGAAATTAATCATTCATTTCACTTTAGAGCGATTAAAAATTATGGTTACTCGTGTTGATCACCTGCGACATTTCTTCTGATACGGACTCTGAAAGATGGACGGGAATGCACAATTCTTGATTTTTTAATTCATGTTTCTTCTGGACTTTGGATTCAACGATTCTAACGACATGTGTATTATCATCGTATTTTGAAGACCAGATCTTGAATAGTATTGGTGAACTTTCATTGACAAGATTATAGGTCAAAAAACCCGGTTTCGATTATTTCATTATTAAAAAACTCATCATGAGATTTCGAACTATACTGTACATAATTTCTTTTCAAAAATGGGGAATAGACAATTACAAGGTCATACCTCATTGTAATCGTGGTAGGAGGTCCAATCCATTGCCTTGCCAGACTTGGCCTTGGCCTCCTGATTTGCTTTGCTCTCCTCCGCAAGAAGTTGGGCCACATTGGAGACACGAACTTCGTACTGGAGTCCGTGCCTCGTGAGGCTGGTCTTCAACATAGGGAGGTCCCACCGGCGTGCCATGACGTCAACGAATCCTGAAGAAAAGCGTTAATCTACATAGCCTACTCGATAATTCAATCCAACATGAGGAGTATCGATTATCAAGGATTTTATTTAATATAAAACAACCCCTCCTATGAATTCTGTGCATTTTTCCGACATCTTAAATCAATCATTGCCATCGTGGAATCTTCGAAATCATAGTAGCTGTTCTTTCTTTTAAAGTTTCCGGATTCATATTTTCTCCCAGTCGTTCGGTGGCTATTCCTTACCATGAATCATTGTTAACTAACCCAGTTTCCTGGGCTCGGTCCAGAAGTCGAGGGTCGTGTGGTGCTGCAGCCAGTTGAGGTAGTGGAGGCCGCTCATAGTGTTCGCGTTCACCCGGAGCACCTGAGCCCTGAAAAGTCACAGAAACAAGTAATATGCAAGCTCCCATTTAATTCATCATCTTGCATTCTCCTCTCAGAAAAAAAATGGAATTCAACGTTAATTCTTCTGCGATTCAAATATGTTCAAATTTATTTATTGCTTTATCTGTTGCAATGAACCGTAATATTATTAACCTATTAAACAGTGCAGCAATCTTTTATGGTCGTCGTGCACTACGCTCTGATAAACTGCATTCCTGTCGCTTTATTCGTTATATGAGTCTGATCGGTGTCCGATGCAAATTTTATTTTAGATGAATAACAAAGACAGCATGTATTATTTAAAAATTAAACACTATGTACTTCAAACTTCTCTTAATTGACGAGGATCAGCTTCAATCGGTGTAAGTTAACTTGTTCGTCGGATTATTTTCATTAATGAGACTCAGGGTTGAATAAATCACCAAAACGTGTTGGATCAAGTTTGAAAACTCGTCCATCTCCTGGCCTGCAACTCGCGGATGTCTCATCTCCTGGCCTGCAACTCGCGGATGTCTCATCTCCTGGCCTGCAACTCGCGGATGTCTCATCTCCTGGCCTGCAACTCGCGGATGTCTCATCTCCTGGCCTGCAACTCGCGGATGTCTATCACTACAGACTGTTAGGCCGCCTGGATCAGTTTTGTATCCATGTTTTGGGCGGAACTGATAAAATACGGGACTTTCTTTATTGAAAGTAAGTTCCAGTTTCCCAGTTACAAAAGTTATTATCGGCACGGTTGGAACTAGAGACGAAAATATTTATTCCCATGTATAATAAATGAAGCTCATAACATTGGAAGCCGGTCTTAGCACCAAGGAGCATGGAGTTTGATTGACCACAACATACTATGAAGTAGAGGGTCTGCAGTTACGTCTTATGGTATCACTGTATTACCTGCTCTGATAAGTACTCTGATTCACTTATTCAAACACTTGAACATGTTTCATAAGGAAATCTGCTTCTGAAGACTTTGTCACAATAAAATAGTGGGGAATAAAATTGATGTTTGATTTCAATTTTTGGTATTGCCATAAGAGAAAATGGCACTTATTTTGACTGCATTTTGCTGTGTTGGTCAGAATACAATTCTTTCGGCTCAGTCAGAATACTACTGCCATATAAATGCTTCAAGAAAGCTCCTTTAAACTATCAAAAATTTCTACATCTACTCTGATTAGTTTCAAAAATACCGCTGAATAAACTTTTCAGTATTCTCCCACTTACTCCACATCTCATCTCAACAATGGAGATCATGGTTCTTGCCGCCGACAAAATATCACGACGAAAAGAAAGGCTCCTCTTATGTAACTTCATGTATATTATGTGATTTATATAATATCAGTCTTTACCCACTCAGAAACACAAACAACATAGTAGTCGGTGGGTGCAGTCAATGTAGTACAATGCCTCAGCAAACATCAATAATATAGATTCGCGGATCAGTTTTAGTCGATGTTTGCTTATTTTTTCTGCATCAAGATTTGTTACTGTTCAAGCAGCAGCTAAAGATGGGACAATAGCAAGTGAATACTTAACAACCCTTATCAACAGCTGCAGACATTCACCAATAGTTATGTAGCTGTTTTATAACCCCACAACATGACGTTTACTTCATTCCATCCTCCTCATCTTTGCTATACTATACACTGATCCCTTACACTGTTACAAATAAATCATGTACACACTTGAAACCCTCTTAAACTGTGAATCACATTGATTAACCTGTAGCTAATGCGTTAAGGGCACTTCTGCAATTCGTGCCTATAATTCGTTAAGCTAACTATTACTATTATCTTCGAATCGGTTGTCGTTTACCCGCAGCGTAACGCATGAAACGAATAAGTTACATAGACATTTTTTATCCTTCCAATCACCTTCTCTGTACATTTTCCCTAACGATAGCAGGAAACGCTCTAAATTGGATTCCTGCCACACATTTGAAAATGATAATAATAATTATTATTAGATTATTGATACATACTGTACTAACAACCACCTTGAACATTGAAGTCCAATTGAGAGTTTGTCTTAATCTACGGCTAAAATGCTGCACTCACATAATCAGTGGAAACAGAGTTTCTAATCTGCAGCAAACAATAGAAAAGTGATATCATTCAACTTCATTCTAATTCACGCCATCCCCTAATCATTGACAAGGTTGCGCGCGCATCACCAAAGACGATTGCAATGAGGATTTCATTAGCAAACTCATAACTTCAGTCATGAGGTGATCTGACTTGTTTACAGGAAAGCCATCTTGCTGACATCGAGCGTGGGACCTGCATCACTCATCTAAAGGCGTCCTTATGATTCAGTGTCCATTTTCCGTCCATATTATTGAAAAAAATCCACAGTGCATTGCAATAAATTTCATATTATGCATATAAATATA
>SDVV010045739.1:0-10040 GCA_016164225.1 Gammarus roeselii
CCGGTCCATCGCTAATGGTGCAGTGACATGCCGGTCCATCACTGATGGTGCAGTGGCCTGACGGTCCATCGCTAATGGTGTTGTGGCATGTCGGTCCAAAGCTAATGGTACAGTGGCTTGTCGGTCCATCGCTAATGGTGTTGTGGCATGCCGGTTTATCGCTCTGCTTGCAACATCCTTTTCGGAATTCAGTTCCTTTTGTTGCTTGTGTCCGGCGTCGAATCATGTTGATTTGATTGATTATGATGGCAACAGATGGACCACAGTCATACTTCCCTCTAACGCGCTTTGTTCTATACACTCTAAGGGTCGCATTTCACGAAATTGAAACAATGCCCAGCCTCATTTTTGTGCTGTAAAAACAATGCCCAGCCTCATTTTGTGCTGTGGAAACAATGCCCAGCCTCATTTTGTGTTCTTGAAGCAATGTTAATCCGAATTGTGCGCTGTTCAACAATGTTAGACCTCATTTTGCGCTGCTAAAACAACGTCAACCCTCATTTTGAGCTGTTAAAACAATGAAATGTATCATTTTGCACTGCTGAAACAATGTTAATCTTCATTTGCGCTATAATAACTGTTAATCCTCATTTGACGCTGTTGAAACATTGAAATACCAAATTTTGCTCCATTAAAACGTTGTTAGGCCTCCTTTTACTCTTTTGAACCATTGTTAGGGCTTTTTTTTCTCTGTTGAAACAATAAAAATCCTTAGTTTGCGCTGTTGAAACATTTCTATGCCTAATTTGGCCCTATTAAAATATTGCTAGGCTACCTGCCTCTTCTTCAGTGATCCGAACTGCAAAGAACATGCAGGTTTGGAGCGCCTGCAAAAAAATGGTGTTTGCCCATGAGACGTGGACAGAACCGGAGAAAATGATTTGCTACAAAGTTGCGATGAGAGACGATTGGTGGTAAATGATGTCTGTATAAAAAAAAATTAGTTTATTTTAGTATTTTTTTTACAAATTGTACCAGCTACAGTGGATCACAAAGTTGCTTACCACATTGGCTCATGATCTTCATTTAGTGAATGAATATTATCAACGAACGTTCCCGTCATTGAATATAGTGTCTAATATATTAAATTAAAGAACTTCGTTGACACTTTCAAATACATTTCTTTCACTCCGGTACTGTTTGAACTTACAAAGAATTTATTAATCGTGAGGTGATGGAGTCTCGTTGGTTTATAAATACCTTTATCAATGCTCGCATCCTTATTTACGACACCCGCGAGTTTGACTTTCCGTCAATTTACGAGGAAAATTTGCATTCCGGCTGTTGATTGTGGTGTTGCCTGACCAGCTGATGATTGTGGTTATGCCGACCAGCTGTTGATTGTGTTGTTATCTGACCAGCTGTTGATTATGGTGTTGAATGACCAATTGTTGAATGTGCTCTTGCTTGATCAGCTGTTGATTGTGGTGTTGCCTGACCAGCTGATGATTGTGATTATGCCGACTAGCTGTTGATTGTGTTGTTATCTGACCAGCTGTTGATTATGGTGTTGAATGACCAATTGTTGATTGTGGCGTTGCCTGACAAGCTGTTGATTGTGGTGTTGCCTGACCTACTGTTGAATGTGCTCTTGCTTGATCAGCTGTTGATTGTGGTGTTGCCTGACAAGCTGTTGATTGTGGTGTTGCCTGACCTACTGTTGAATGTGCTCTTGCTTGATCAGCTGTTGATTGTGGTGTTGCCTGACCTACTGCTGAATGTGCTCTTGCTTGATCAGCTGTTGATTGTGGTGTTGCCTGACCTACTGTTGAATGTGCTCTTGCTTGATCAGCTGTTGATTGTGGTGTTGAATGACCAATTGTTGAATGTGATGTTGCTTGACCAGCTGTTGATTGTGGTGTTGCCTGACCTACTGCTGAATGTGCTCTTGCTTGATCAGCTGTTGATTGTGGTGTTGCCTGACCTACTGTTGAATGTGCTCTTGCTTGATCAGCTGTTGATTGTGGTGTTGCCTGACAAGCTGTTGATTGCGGTGTTGCCTGAACAACATTTTGTACAGTTTCTTTAGATCAGGTTAACCAAATTTGATCATCTACTTATGGAGAATATAACATCAAGATACTCTCTTAGTCAGCCGCAGATACCTTTTGGATTCAAGCAAATACCCTGAATAGTTGCTCCTGAGTGCATTCAGGTTGTGCACAACCTTCCCCCCCCTCCCCCCACGTCCTTCCTAGTGCTATATACTGATCTGCCAGGGTCCAGGCCTCGCTGAGGAGTTCGTAGCTGATAAATTTCCCCATATAAATGGAGGAGGATATGAGGAACATAACATGGCTGCGAGGTGATAAGGGGAGGTGGAGCTTGCCAGTCAACTGATAAGAAAGAGAGGCCAGAGAAATGACCAGCCTGATAGGGGAGTCTGGATCGACGCTCCGTTCCAAACGCTTTATGATCGGCACTCTGGCGATAAAAAAAGAGCTGCGATAGAGGGGCCTCACAGGCGGCTGACCAACTCCTGGGAAGGACTTCGACCTGCACCTGCGTCTGGGAGGAGTTTTAAGGAGTTGCCTTGAAGATGAGCCATAAAGGGGAAGAGCCAGCATTTAAAAGGAGCCTAAAAGAAGGTACATGAAGGAGGAGTCTAAATTATGAGTCTTCATGTAGGAGTCTTTAAAAAGGAGCCTCTAAGGATGAGCCTTTGGAGAAGAGCTTCCAAGAGGACGCCTTGATCTAGAAACCATTGTGACCAACCTTAAGTAGCATCATAATACAATTCAATCATAGCGCCGCTTGCCTCAAGGACTTGACCCCTTCCTCCTGCGCCGGGTGGACGAAGGCTTAATTAGGTCATAAGGAGCCTTTATGGAAGGAATGGTGGGAAAGGCTCATTGATCGATTGATAGTTTGTTGGCAGAAGGACATGGACTTCAACGCGCTAGAAAGCCCTGCCACTCTAATCTAATCTGATCGACAGATAGGCGCGTGGCCGCTGGAGGTAATGAAATAGATACTTGAAAACTATTCGCTATTGTGCTGTCTAAATTGATTACGGGAAGAATAGATAGTATTGAATGGTAGTTTTCCAGCCTGGTTGAGACGCGGTGGTTGAGACGCGGTGGTTGAGACGCGGTGGTTGAGACGCGGTGGTTGAGACGCGGTGGTTGAGACGCGGTGGTTGAGATGCGGTGGTTGAGACGCGGTGGTTGAGACGCGGTGGTTGAGACGCGGTGGTTGAGACGCGGTGGTTGAATCGCGGTGGTTAAGACGCGGTGGTTGAGACGCGGAGAGTACGAGCTTTACGTCGACTAAAATTCACTGATTCAGATGTATTGGCCCGGTGACACGTATATTGGGTAACCTGTATATTGGGTACCTTGTATATTGGGTGACCTGTATATTGGGTGATCTGTATATTGGGTGACCTGTATATTGGGTGACCTGTATATTGGGTGACCTGTATATTGGATGACCTGTATATTGGGTGATCTGTATATTGGGTGACCTGTAGATTGGGGGACCTGTATATTAGGTGACCTGTTTATTGGGTGACCTGTTTATTGGGTGACCTGAATATTGGGTGATCTGTAAATTGGGTGACATGTATTTTTGTTTAGGATTATTTTGGGGCCTGCCGTATTATGGTGAGGGCAGCCACCCAGTTGATTGGCATTGGGAAGGTACTCGTTGGTACTGAAGTGTGACGAGGTTCCCGGACGCTTGATTCGAAATTTAAAAAATCGTTATTAAAAAAAATAGGAAATGTAAATCAATCATTTAATTCCGACTTTTTGAGGGAGAAATTTCATCATCCGCACTCCTGACCTTCAATCTGTTCCCAATCTTCTTAACAAAAAATAGCTCATTTTATACAATAGCGATAATAGGACTCGACGATGCCAGCCCAAGATATGTACAGTTGCTATACAGATATGAAGATTATCATACTTTACATATTCGATTAATCACAGAGCTTGGGTGACTTTTTTGATTTCAGCGAGGTTGATGTAGGATATTTAGTTCGACAATTTCTTTTATCACAGAAAGAACTATTGCAACGCCGCGTAGAAGGCATGCTTTGTTATGTAACAATTAGCTATAATGTCCACTAAAATAAGATTTACGTATCAACGGATCAGTTGATTTACTATATAATTTGCGATCTTATTGTCTTACCACAAGCGCCCTCTAGTGTTCGAATTTGCTCTAAGGAAGCAGCCTATTCTTATTCAGATTATAGGGTCGCTATAATCGCTGTTTGGACGATAAGTATCGCTGGGTCTGTTTTAATGCCTGTCTTGGGTCGATAGCTGCGGTGCGTGTGCCCTAGAGATCAAGCCTCTCTGTGGGCGTCTCTGGCAACAGCTGTTTGTCGGATCAATCTTTACTCCTTTAGCCCTGGCTATCCATCAACTTGTTTGAAGAGATTGAGATGACCTTTACCCCGAGAGAATGCTGGAAGCAACCCTTCGCTACAGTATTATGATTCCTTGCAGCAAGAATCAGCATTGCTGGCCCTGCTCAAACGCGCTTGTTTATTGCTGCATTATGTAAGGCAGGTGCGGTGCCTCTCTAATGATTTGAATGTGCTGGAAGAGCCATCAAATGTGCTGCTTGTTGTGTGCTCTGCTGTTATACGAAAGCCGCTACTTAGTGTTGGCATATCACAATGAATTATCACAATGAACTATCGGTGTTGTAAGACATATGATATTACATCAGCGTAATTGTTAGTCATGTTGTCTTATATTATCATATTATGTTCAACAGCGTTGACCTATCATATCACACTGCCATCATTGCTCTTGGTGTTGTGCTATCATAAGACGAATCATTGTTGCCATCATTGCGCTGTCCTATCACACAAAAAACACCCTGTCATTATCACAGTAAAATCTGCAATATCATACACCACACTGCCACCAACAAAATAGAGGCAGTCCTATCATACACCGCACTGACACCAATACAATAGAGGATGTCCTATCATATACCGCACTGCCACCAATACAAAAAAGGCTGTCCTGTCACACAACGCACTGCCACCAATACAATAGAGGATGTCCTATCATACATAGCACTGCCTAAAATATAATAGAGTCTGTCCTATCATACACCGCACTGCCACCAACACAATAGAGTCTGTCCTATCACACATCGCATAGTCAACATCCCTCTGAACGCTGTCCATCCTGCCTCCTGCAATGTATCATCACAATACAGGCTTTTCTATGATACATCACATTCCCATCATCCAATTAAATGCTGTCCATCTTGCCCCACGCCATCATTACAATACAGGCTTACCTATGATGCACCACATTGCCATCATCCTATTGGATGCAGTCCATCTTGCCCCCTTCCATCACTCCCCAACGCGTTAGCACGCGTCAATCATGCCTTAATGCGATAAGCATGTGGCATGTTTAGCATACACTCCTCGTGTATGGCTCTGATACCTCGCAGCACCTGCAAAATACACCTCTTTAATATGTGTTCGATATCATTCAAGGCTTTGAATGAACAACTTCCTTGATTAAATCAGAGCCTGCTCTTCTAATTCATCATCATGTTAAACAGAGATAAGCCCCTCTCAGGACCGTGCTGTCCATAATGCATTTGACCTTTCCACGTCAGAGCTTTAGGTGCTGTAGGGGCATGGATCTGAGGGCGAGTGTTGTTGTGAATTGCAAATATACCTCTTCCTACATGTGAGGTGCCCCACGGATCATAAGGTGTGGGAGTGTGTCTGCGAGAGTGTCTGTGCGAAGTGGCAACGTCACTCTGTGAGTGTCAACTGCTTGAGTGACAGTATTGAGACGCGAGGTGATAATAACAGCACCGGGATGCATGGCAAAGGTGAGCAGTTGAGATTGATTGTGTTCTGACATCACGGGCATCCGCAGCTGCATGACTTGACGTCTTGATCTGTGAGCCTAGCATAATGACGTCATGATCTGTGAACCACTCGTAATAACGTCATAATCAGCGAGCCCCACGTAATGACGTCATGATCTGTGAACCCCTCGTAATAACGTCATGATCAGCGAGCCCCGCGCAATGACGTCATGATCTGTGAGCCCCGCGTAATGACGTCATGATCAGCGAGCCCCGCGTATGACATCATGATCTGTGAGCCCCTCGTAATGACGTCATGATCAGCGAGCCCCTCGTAATAACGTCATGATCAGCGAGCCCCGCGTAATGAGGTCATGATCAGTGAGCCCCACGTAATGACGTCATGATCTGTGAGCCCCGCGTAACGACGTCATGATCAGCGAGCCCTGCGTATGACGTCATGATCTGTGAGCCCCTCGTAATGACGTCATGATCAGCGAGCCCCTCGTAATAACGTCATGTTCAGCGAGCCCCACGTAATGACGTCATGATCTTTGAGCCCCTCGTAAGAAGCTATACTTTCAAAAGCCGCATGCGCAGAACAATGATGATTCAGAAACAGGGATGCGCAAGGAGCCAACATGACCCTTTTACTGCATCGTCAAGGCTGCCTCAGTGCGCTCGATGCCCTTGCGAGGAATAATTAAGACAATTTAGTTCTTAATCAAGGATCTTCGGGCTAATGAGACCAAGGCCTGCTCACCATCTATTCTAGGATCATCATGCTGGTGAAGCCAATCCCCTGCTCACCATCTATTTTAGGATCATCATGCTGATGAAGCCAATCCTCTGCTCACCATCTATTCTAGGATCATCATGCTGCTGAAGCCAATATCCTGCTCACCATCTATTCTAGAATCATCATGCTGGTGAAGCCAATCCCCTGCTCACCAACTATTCTAGGATCATCCTGCTGGTGAAGCCAATTCCCTGCTCACCATATATTCCAGGATAATCATGCTGATGAAGCCAATCCCCTGCTCACCATCTACTCTAGAATCATCACGCTGATGAAACCAATCCCCTGCTCACCATCTGTGCTAGGACAATCACGTCCTTGAACTTTTATATCGGGTAGAACAATATGGAGACAAGATTTATTCCGTTGCTGTCTCCCTGCCCACTTGTTGCTGCGGTCGTCCTGGGGATGTATGGGGTATTGACTGACTCCTTCTCTCCTGGAAGTAACCTTGCAAGGAGACAACTCTTCTCGTCTTGCTTCTGAATTTGGGGGCATTGAATGCGAATCAAAGAACAAATTGTGTAGGACATGAAATACACGAGGCCGTACAATTCGAATGAACTCCTCATTCTTGGCCATGAGCCACATGTTAGGAGCCACATCAGCGAAACAAAGGGAGTTCATTCAAATAATTGTACTTTGAAGGCCCATTAGAGCTTGGAACGGCCCCGCGGTGAGGCGTCCTGTCGGGTGAGTAGCAATGCGCTGAGCATACTAAAACAAAGTGTTATGAATCAATAAACCGAACTTTAGGACGCTTTACGTGTCACGCAGTATTAGTATTAGTCACGCAGTATTAGTGTCACGCAGTATTAGGCTTAGTACACTAACACACTGCGTCAGGAGTAATAAACCGAACACGCTAAAATTTCTCGTCACGCTGTAATAAGCCAAGCATACTATCACAAAATGCCAAGGAGTAATGAGCCAAATAAACTATGACGCGAACTAACCAACTGTGTCATGGAGTTGTGAGCCAAGTACACTGCCACACTGTGTCACACAGTAATAAGTTCAATACACTATCATATTAGGCGTCACGCAGTAATAATCTAAGCACCCCATCACACTATGTCACGGAGAAATAAGCCGAGCACACTACCACTCAACTTATCACGCAATAATAGTCAAAACACATCATCACACAGTGTCACGAAGGAATAGACTCAGCAAGCATACTATCACACTACGTGTCACACAATGATAAGCTGAGTGCACTATCACACTGCGTGCCACACAGTAATAAGCTGAGTGCACTATCGCACTGCGTGCCACACAGTAATAAGCTGAGTGCACTAGCACACTGCGTGCCACTCAGTAATAAGCTGAGTGCTCTATCACACTGCGTGCCACACAGTAATAAGCTGAGTGCACTATCACACTGCGTGCCACACAGTAATAAGCTGAGTGCACTATCACACTGCGTGCCACACAGTAATAAGCTGAGTGCACTATCACACAGCGTGCCACACAGTAATAAGCCGAACGCACTATCGCACTTTTTCACACAATAATATGCCGAGCACACGTAAAGAGTGTTAAGAAGGACACTAAACCGCGCTGTGTTACGTAAGGAGTGGTAAGGCCGATACTGTATCACACTGTGTCACGTAAGAAGTTGTAAGGCAGATACAGTATCACACTGTGTCACGTAAGGAGTTGTACGTCACAAACTGTACTACACTGTGCTTAACACTGTATCATGTTCAATTTCCTAATAGAACGTGAGGCATAGATCACACTGTGTCACGCAGGGAGTTGTATGTCGCACACTGTACTACACTGTGCTTAGCACTGTATCATGTTCAATTCCTTAATAGAATGTGAGGCATAGATCACACTGTGTCACGCCGGGAGTTGTAAGGCAGATACAGTATCACACTGTGTCACGTATGGAGTTGTATGTCACAAACTGTACTACACTGTGCTTAACACTGTATCATGTTCAATTTCCTAATAAAACGTGAGGCATTGATCACACTGTGTTTCGCAGGGAGTTTTATGTCGCACACTGTACTACACTGTGCTTAGCACTGTATCATGTTCAATTCCTTAATAGAATGTGAGGCATAGATCACACTGTGTCACGCAGGGAGTTGTATGTCGCACACTGTATGTACTACACTGTGCTTAGCACTGTATCATGTTCAAATCCTTAATAGAATGTGAGGCATAGATCACACTGTGTCACGCAGGGAGTTGTATGTCGCACACTGTACTACACTGTGCTTAGCACTGTATCATGTTCAATTCCTTAATAGAATGTGAGGCATAGATCACACTGTGTCACGCGGGGAGTTGAATGTCGCACACTGTACTACACTGTGCTTAGCACTGTATCATGTTCAATTCCTTAATAGAATGTGAGGCATAGATAACTCGTCCTGTTACCGTGCATCGTTTATACCATTATCATTATGGCTTATTGAAGGATTGACGCTGTTCAACGGAACAATCAGCACATCTTATTTTCGGCTTCCCGTTATAATCTTAACTCTTAGTGTCATATTCAAGAGAGGGAAGTAATGGGGGGGTCGTCTAGATGAGAGAATACGAGTGGTTACAAGGTGTACTGGATGGATATAATACTCTTTGTTGCATATTTATATGTACCTACATAAATTATAAGGTAGAGATTTAGAGATTATTGTTACCGCCGAGGTATAATGGGCATGACCTCCTGCGTGACACTTTATGAATACCCGCTGACGGCGCCCTGTATAAGGTCAAGCCGAGCGATCGCCCGCAGAGCAATCACGTACAAGTAGGGTCCTAAAATAGGCACTTCTTTCTTAGGGTGAGAGCCATCATGCAAGAACAGCCATCATTGCGATCAGAGACAAAGCTGTTCACAACGAGGTGATCGGCCCATAAAGGAGGGATGCAATCGTGGCTTGGATGTGGGGGCTATCGTCTTCAAGTCCCGTCGTTCAGTAACGTCTATAAGGCTATCACATTCCGTGCATTTAGATGCCACCAAGGCATTAGTCTGAAAGATCATGCGTGTGCATGCCATGGGAAAATAGAATGAACTGGTCACCGCGTGTATTATTTGGATGTTCCCACATTCAAAATGACATACGAAAATATTTACTACAAAAGTACTTGAACATGCATAAAAAGCATATATAACTATTTTACACTGGATATTTTTTTTCTTTGCAATTCGATATTCAGTTTATAAAAACATAGATTTTATTTCGCGGTCTACGTGGTAGTGCATCAATAAACTTGTTTATGTATTGTTCTATCTATGTTGAGGAGAAAGTTGAACTGAACGAAGCAGGATAAAAAATGCCTTGAATACTTCGTTTGTGTTTACATCATGTGAATTGCTGTCATTACTGATATCACAGTCTGCGAATATGCTCTGTCATACTCGTCGTAAAGGTTGCAAGCCAAACTGAAAAAAAAACTTCACAAATACATTTTT
Source organism: Gammarus roeselii (assembly GCA_016164225.1). Taxonomy (NCBI): domain Eukaryota; kingdom Metazoa; phylum Arthropoda; class Malacostraca; order Amphipoda; family Gammaridae; genus Gammarus; species Gammarus roeselii. The sequence continues at coordinate 10,035 of SDVV010045739.1, forward strand.
GTGCCG
>SDVV010045740.1:0-10040 GCA_016164225.1 Gammarus roeselii
CGTCCAATGAGTCAGCAATAGATGCCATCAGCTCATCGGCAACTGCTGAGGTAATAACACGCCTTGGGGCCCTTACCCCACAGGGTTATGGACATGCTTCGTCCAAATAGTCAGCAATAGATGCCATTAGCTCGAACGAGGATTGGAATGGCAGAGAACCAATACAATAATTGGAAAACCGCCCAAAGGCGCTTCACTACAAAGACTAGTCATCTGAATGATAGGAAGGGAAAGAGTAGCGAGAGAACTTGATGATTGCACCAGCAAAAACCGGTCGTATTGCAAAAAAAGTCCTACGTTCAATGAATGTTTATTGATTAAATAAGATCAAATATCTGGTATTGTCTGGACAACAATAAGTGAAAATCTTTTATATTATTCGATTACCTGCAATAATTGTAGCTCTTCGTTTATTTTAGCCTTCATTTCATATTCCGCAAAATTGATAATGCTCATCTCGTTAGAGTTGTCAACAGCAATGCAAAGTGATTATGAATGTTTGGAAAAACATTTAAATAAGACTTTGCAAATGACATTGTTGCCTCTTGGGTTGAAACGGCTGTTGGGTTGAAACGGCTGATGCAAAATAAAATACAACATGAATAATAACCATCACAAGAGGGCTGCAAAATGTATGTCGAGTCATCGATTCGCATGATAATATACGTAACCTTGTCTTGTCAACGCGTTAGCTTCCTTTCGGGATTGCATTCGCATGACCGTCTTATACCATTCATGAGAAATACGTTATTCGCATAGCCGTCTTATATCATTCATGAGGAATACGTTATTCGCATGGTCGTCTTTAACCATTCATGAGGAATACGTTATTCGCATGGCCATCTCACACCGTTCATGAGGAATACATTATTCGCATGGCCGTCTCACACCGTTCATGAGGAATACGTTATTCGTATGGCCGTCTCACACCGTTCATGAGGAATACGTTATTCGCATGGCCGTCTCACACCGTTCTTTAGGAATACGTTATTCGCATGGCCGTCTCACACCGTTCATGAGGAATACGTTATTCGCATGGTCGTCTTTAACCATTCATGAGGAATACGTTATTCGCATGGCCGTCTCACACCGTTCATGAGGAATACGTTATTCGCATGGCCGTCTCACACCGTTCATGAGGAATACGTTATTCGCATGGCCGTCTCACACCGTTCATGAGGAACACGTTAGTTGTAAAAATAAAGAAAAAACAATTAATTGGTTTTAATGATTTATTTTCTATTACTTGAATTGGATTTATGTATATATATGTTTCATATAGATGACTTACAGGTATGGATTACTTTTCGACAGCTTCTCCATCATTCGATTTATGAAATTCTTTACGACATCGAAGAGTATTTCTACGATTGTGACTCAAAGATGAAACTGTTTCTCAGCTACACCAATAACACACAATGAAATAATATCGAACTTATCCTAAATCCACTTGTTCTGCCTCTATTACTGGATGGCTCAACATGATCTGACAACATTTATACAGTTCCAGTATATTTGTCTCACACCATCATACTTCATTCATTAGGCCGTTCGGCATCCAGCTCGCTATCCTGCCTGGCCTACTCCATTGTTGACTTTTTACCTCGCTTACTTTTGATTACTTCTAGATTGGTATGCAGGGGAACCGTTTGAAGCAAAGCATCAAATCATAACTTGCAGAGGCCTCACCCAACCCTATTGTGGCGACGATTACTTCTCCGTAAATTGCTTCCGCCGCTCACTATCCTGCGCCGAGCACACTCCAGGCAACCCACGACCCTCTTAATGGACATAAGCCGAACTAGTGAGTTAACGACTAGGAATGGCAGTATGCGGACAATATTACGGCGAACTCTATCAAATTAATAGATTTCATTATATATAACTATGTATCATGTATATTCAGTTGAGATCCTTGCCTCACTTCATTTAACTCCAATGCTGAATTGTTTTCAGCGTACTTATGAAAGTTGGACCGGCGGACATTTTGTTTGGTCAATCATGTTTTTGGATCTCCTCAATTTTTGTTGTATCGATGGCCCTCTCCTGATCAACTATGTGCGGTGTCACAGTTCCATAAATATTTTCAATTGAAAATCTGCGTCTCTGTCTATTCTGTTAATCTGGTGACGCCAAAGCTGCATGAGGAGAAAACATGGAATTTGTTCTGGATGAACGAATGAAGTTAGTTTTGGTAGTTCAACTCGACTCTAATTGAATTTGTTACTAGGAGTCTGAAGCATCCCCCATTCCATGCTGAGTATCACTCATTCCATGCTGAGCATCCCTCATTCCATGCTGAGCATCCCTCATTCCATGCTGATCATTCCTCACTCCATGTTGAACATTCCACATTCCATGCTGAGCATCCCTCATTCCATGCTGAGCATCCCACATTCCATGCTGAGCATCCCACATTCCAGGGTGTGCAATCCTCATTCCATGGTGAGCATCCCATATTCGATGCTGAGCATCCCACATTCAATGCTGAGCATCCCACATTCAATGCTGAGCACCCCTTATTCCATGGTGAGCATCGCACATTCCATGCTGAGCATCCCACATTCCATGTTGATCATCCCTCATTCCATGCTGAACATCCCACATTCCATGCTGAGCATCCCACATTCCATGCTGAGAATCCCTCATTCCATGGTGAGCATCCCTCATTCCATTGTGAGCATCCACATTCCATGGTGAGCATCCCATATTCCATGCTAAGCATCCCACATTCCATTGTGAGCATCCCTCATTCCATGGTGAACATCCCACATTCCATGCTGAACATCCCATATTCCATGCTGAGCATCTCACATTCCATGCTGAGCATCCCACATTTCATGATGAGCATCCCTCATACCATGGTAAGCTTCCCTAATTCCATGGTGAGCATCCCACATTCCATCGTGAGCTTCCCTAATTCCATGATGAGCAGCCCACATTCCATGGTGAGCATTCCTCATTCCATGGTGAGCATCCCTCATTCCATGGTGAGCATCCACATTCCATGGTGAGCATCCTTCATTCCTTGGTAAATATCCCACATTCCATGGTGAGCATCCCTCATTCCATGCTGAGCATCCGTCACGTTCTTTAATTTTATTTCAAAGAACAGTTAATCTAGTTTAAAGGTTTAAACACCTAAAATCAATTTTATAAAATTGACTGCTGCTTGCAATAGTTTGTTAAGTGAACTGCAATCGCGAATAAAAATACCTTCAATGCAATACGAGGTCATGGAACAAAATCTGTCTTTAATTTAAAAGTATTTCACACTCTAGGCTGAGTTAGTTGTACTGCAAATACCATTTTGGAACACTACTAGAATGGACTCCCCAGCCCGTCCTAGGCCTACGAATCCGTCATCATTCTGACTAGTCCTCCTCGGGCAACGACATCAGCAATCAGAATGTAAAAGTTAAAGCATGCGCAGCTAGAATGTTGACCCACTCTCACAAACAAATTTGTGCACTGTCATGGCCTATCGACGTTTATATAGGAATCTATATGTCTTTTAGGCTAATCCATCGTAAAGGAAATAAGATCGTCTTCGATCCAAACCAATAAGCCATGAATGAAACTAGCTTCATTATAATTAATACTAGCGAAAATATTTGACATCGGATATAAACATTCCTATCTGGCCTTCCCTTCTTTTAGATCGTTACTACATGTCATCTTATTCAGCATTGACTCTGAAAGCAATATAATATAGTTAAACCTGTAGCAGTTGCTGCTCAAGATACCGATAGCAATATAATAATGGTCGAAGGTCTATTGAGATCCCCTAATCGAAAACTTCTCCTGTGAACTTTCGCCATAACAAACTTCGCATCGCATAACAGGCGACAATGTCAGTAAGTGCGAGAAAATGTATTATGTCGAGAAAAAAGTTGGAGGCTGGACTAGATTGAGGAAAAAAACATTCTCTGCTTTTGTCACCTTCTCTCGGTCATTAAATGAACTCTTGTAAGCTTTGCAGGTGTTTGAGTGGAACATTGTAGTTCACAAGCAGCATAACGACATTATTACAGTTGTAATAATTAAAATTTCTGCTACTTTTAACTTTCGTTGATTTATGGCATCATGCCTACTAAAATAAATGACTGATGCCTGTTAACGTCATCTTTATATATTCGATGGGGCACAGTTGTCGATTTAGCTTTTTTCGGTCCTTGCGAAACGTGGGGTCCTCTGACGGAATCCCACCCTAAGATTGAATTAATGATTGCGAACAAACGAATGCACTGCCACCGGTCAACGTCTGATTGATTTTGCAGACGATAAGTTAATGACCCAATGGGTGAAGACACTTACAAGAGGGAGCAATATTCATGGTCTCCTATTTAGTGCCAGCGACTCTCATGTCACGAACGTCGAAATGGGCGAACCACTCGGAACCAGCGACCACAACTGAATCCGTTTTTTGATAGGGTTAAAGTTGTAAACGTCAACAAACTGCGAAGAAGTCCCTAACTTTAGATTAACTAATTTTGAGGGATTAAGAGAGTCAATGGTCAGCTAATATAACCCTCGGGAAAGATGTCAACCAATCGCTTAACAATGTCTTGACTGCACTTAAAAATATTGAGTTAGAGCCTGTCCAGAGTAAAAACAGGCGAACAGCAGTCAATCAGCCTAAGTTCTGAAAAGGTGAATGACAGCGCCTTCAGTCACAAAAAAAAACAAATCATTCAACAAGAGAGGAACACCCACACGAGGGCGTAGCAAAAAATGAATACAACATCAACAGAAGAGATCTAAAGAGGGTCCAGAAACGTAAGAAGAAAGATTATGAAGATGGAATTGCCGCCAATGCCAAAACTAATCCGAAGTTAATGAATATAAAGATAAATTGAAATCATAAAAATCTTCAGGTCCAGACCAAGTTCATCCAATAATTTTAAAAGAGACTAGAAACGAAACAACGGAACTTTTATCAAACATTTTTATCCAATCTCCCATAAATGGCACCTGCCAGTCTAAATGAAAAGAGGCCAATGTTTCCCCCGATTTAAAAAAGAAAGAAAAAATGTGTCCCGAAAATTACCGTCCAATCGGTCTCAACTCAGTCATTGGCAAATCGATATGAAGTTTGATTACGGATAAAATTAAAGAATTCATAGAATCAAACTAATTGATTGGCGACTCTCAGCATGGCTTTAGACACAATCGTTCATGTCTTACGAATCTGCTACTTTTTTCAAGAATATAATCGAAATCCACGATACAAAATCTCCAATCGGTATCATTTATTTGGACTTTCATAAGGCCTTTAGTAAAGTCACCCACGAGCGCCTTGTTAGTAAATCGCACAACATCGGTATTCGAAGAGAGCTTACCAACTGCTTTCAATGCTGGCCTACGGACAGACGGCAGCGAGTTGTGCTTAACAGAGCTTCCTCCTTCTGGGGTAATGTTACAAGCGGCGTGTCTCAAGAATCCGTGCTAGGTCCAGCTCTCTTTCTATAATATTCATCAACGATCTCGATAGCAACGTTCTCTCAAACATTAGCAAGTTTGCAGACGTTACTAAGAGAGGAGGAAAAGTGCAATACAAAAGAGAGTGTCCCCAGATCCAGCTAGACTAGAACATAAGTGTTGATTGGTCAGAAAAGTGACATATGAAACTTAATGTAAAGAAATGTGAAGTTATCCACATAGGTCCTCTTAACCTCAAGCACGAATATTCAATGTCCGGAAAGAAACTCATTCCTGTCACCGAAGAGAGAGATCTAGGAGTCATCATTAGTAATGACTTAAAGAGTAGCAAGCATTGTAACGATGCTGCCAAGAAAGACTACAAAGTGCTAGGTATGATATACCGTACTATCTCGTACACAAACCCGACAGAAAGCTCATGTTATACACTGCATTTGTTAGACCGCATCTCGAGTACTTCGTTCAAGTATGGTCTCCATATCATAAAAATGGCGTCATTAAATTAGAGAAAGTTCAACGCGAAGCTACCAAGCTCATCCCCTCGATGCGGAATAAATCGTACGAAGACGGACATCGTGAACTCAATTTTTATTTGCTAGAGAAACGCTGAGTCAGAGGCGGCATGATCGAAGCGTGGAAGATTGTGAAGGGTAAGGAAAAAGTCGACCGAGCAAATCTTCTCACTCTAGATACGAACGGAGTGACTAGGAACTGCAGATTCAAAAATTGTCGGGAAACGTTTCTCACTCGAAATCACGAGCAATTTCTTCACGTATTAAGTTGTCAAAGAATGGAACAAACTTCCAGCGGAGGTGGTAAACAACAATACAATCAAAACGTTCAAGTGGCGGCTCAATAAGTTCTACATAAATCGCCGATAAACAGCTAAACCATTCCCTTTCTTGATGTTATAAACACAGAAATGACACACGAAGCTCTCATAGACGTTCTACTTCAGAACTAATCCTCTTGCCATCAAAAGGCACCCTAGTTTGGGCCATTAGGCCTATTGTTGTCTTCCTACTCTTGTAAACACTTGTAAACACCCTGTTTCATCTCCTCACCGGCTTCGATTGCGTCGTGTTTGGCATGCAGTGTAGCTGAAGAGCATTTCATGTATACGTATTTACTGCCACAGAACCCCCTAAGTCAATATAGATATCAGCAATCGCACTCCCCTCTCCCCCAAGCCTTAGCAACCCAACACGCAGGTGTCGGTGGGTTGCAAGGGTGTCGGGGGGAGCACTGACCGCGGTTCCCACCGGCTCAGGTGCAAGCCGGGAGTAAGCAACAACAACAAAAGAGCTGTGGAGGCTAAAATCAGTTGTGAATGAAATGTTTAAATTTATTCGTATCTTTTTCCTCACAAGGAAAATTTAAACACGTAAGAAAAACTTTTTGCATAAATCAATTGAACACCTTGAAGATATCAGATTCATGAGAGGGGTGAAGTATTCCTTTTTATAATAGAGGATTATTTTAGGGTTAATGAAGCAATAACCTGTATTGAATGCATTACGCTGAAAGTATGTGAACTATCAAAGGTGTATCCAGAACTTTTTAATGACAAACATTCAACGCAAAGTAAGCATCTTTCGGTCTGTTTGTTCACAAATTATCAGCGAATTTCAAAAGTTTGTTCATCGACGTTTGAGGTTAGCTCGATACTTCTTCCTCTACAGTCAGGCATTAGAGGAGTTAGCGGGCGAGTGTTCATTTCACTACAAAATATCCCGGTAGCGTCCGTATGGGCTGGACCTTTTAACGGGAAAGAGTATTTATTATCGTATTCGTTGGTGGAACGCCGTCAATAGTTTGATTTATGGGTGGGCGTGAATTTCCCACAAACTTGATATTTTCAGAAAACAAGATGGTCCTCATGGGTTTTGTGTCAAGAGGTGTGTTGGCGATAGTGAGGCGTTATGTTTCAATCTTTCCGCTGTATGTTGGCTAAGGAGACACAAATGAATGCAGCTACTCGAATGGTGTTATTTTTCTGGGAGTGGTGGGTAAGAGGTTAGGCGACAAAACGGATGGTGAAATTGGTCAGGGACCAGTGGAGCGTGAAAGTCAGTGAAAACACATCAGCACCACATGAATAAAAGATGATTCATCCCTGCTCTATGCTTATTCCACCTAATCAGATACCTAGCATTCTACCGTCAAGTGGTTTGTTTCTGGTCACCTAACAAGAAATTCGCTTATAAAATGAGCATGAGAACTCTAATCGAGCAGGAATCGTCGGGTATCACACAAGTGTGACCCAATTTTCCATCCACAGACCGCGTAGATTATGCTTCCATGCACGCATGATCGCTCTCTATATCTACATCTTCAGTCGATGTAGATGCGCTGTTCGAGTTTGAAGAGAGTAACTTTCTTAGACTACTATTTCAACACCTTTGATCGATCTCCAACACAGCAGACGCATCCCCGCACTGACGGGTTACTCCCCAAACTATAACCCACATCATCAAAGAGCGTAGAGCGTAAACACATTTTACTCGCAGCCCATAAACAGGATTGGATGGCTCAAGCCGGCCTTGCGAGGGAAGGAAACTCATTGCCAACCAGAGGAATGCTGGTGAACTTTGGGAGTGGCAGCTAGACACTGCAACAACAACAACAGCAATGTGCCGGCAATGTAAATAAATTTGTCCAGTTCGTGAAATAACAGCAGGTGATACCGAGTGTAACAGTTTTTTGTCTGTTTATCAAACCGCCAGGATTCGACAAGTTAAAGCAAGAAATATTGTTCACTGATAATCTTCTATCAATGGAGACAAACGGGTTTATAAAGACAGGGTGTATCAGGATAATCTTTGATTATTGGCTCGTCTGCGTATGTTGCAGACGCTGCGTGTCGGCAAACGGTGAGATTTGAAAGGGGAAATTATTTCACAGCGCAAACTTATAGGCAACCAATCATGGCCGCAAAAAAACATTCAGGAGAACATCATATACTTGGATGTTATTTTTCTGCTTCTCTTATTGGTCATGGAACAGAGACGCTTGCAAACCCTCTTCCCATTGGTAATCGCACCGGATTACGTCATGCAACCTCTTATAAGGAGGAGGCGGAGCTTTCGTAGAGTTGCTGTAGAGACTTCGAAAGCTGCGTTTGGATACACATTTTATGGCGGTATACCATAGCCATATTCCTTATAATGTACGCTGTCATGACCCTGATACATTGTTACCTACGACGAACAACTGTTTCTGGCATGCCGTGTACGCAAAAACGAAAATCCAAACCCCAAAAAACATTACAAACAAAAAAGAGCAAACTTTTTTGAAATCGACAGCATACTGACGGAAAGTACCGGCAACTCCGGCACCGGCAGAGCGACGTTTTGTTTACTGGAAATGGCAGCTGACATCTAGAAACGACTATGCCATTTTGTCGCAAGGACCTCTCATCCGCCAAATTATACCCCCGACGTAGTTTCATTTGCGGCTTCTGTAGCTGACACTTCGATTCAAATGAAACAATATTTCTCCAAACTTCCGAATGCACAACTGTAGGAGGCAGTTTGACACGCTCCTTCTACTTCATGGTGAGTAGGGAAAGCAATTGGCAATAGTTTAATTGCGTCCAAATAGCCGTATTGCTTCTGGCGATGAAGGGTAGTCGTATACTTTAATATTTTCTTTAAAGGCTTGACTCGAGAAGATATGAATTTAGAGGTTTGCACTTCTCGTTTGTTCATTTTTATTGTTGGAAAGCGGCACAGACTTCAATTTCAATTTTTTGAACAAAACGTGCCTGAAAACGTTCTTGAATACACATGTATTTGAATTCTCATTTGCTCTAAAATTCCGTTGGACTGTAAAATAACAGAGAATCCGTTTCTGTCCAAAAAAGGAATCTGGAAACAATAACAGTTGAGACGATAAATATCAAGTTTATTAAATACAAAATGCGAACATCGGAATATATTTTTTGAGACCGGGCTATAACGTCAGTCGCCGTTGAGAAACGTTGAGAAACCTACATCAAACGTTGAAGTACTACGGGCAAATCCCAAAATCCGCCGTTATTTGCGATATAAATTTCCTAATACTGCACCCCAGGGAACTTATGGAATGTCACAGCACGAGTTATTAGTCTTGCATACTCTCACGAGTCATTAGTCTTGCTTACTCTCACGAGTCATTAGTCTTGCTTACTCCCACGAGTCATTAGTCCTGCATACTCCCACGAGTTATTTGTCTTGCATACTCCCACGAGTAATTAGTCTTGCATACTCTTACCAGTCATAAGTCTTGCATAACCCCACGAGTTACTAGTCTTGCATACTCCCACGATTCATTAGTCTTGCATACTCCCACGAGTTATTAGTCTTGCATACTCCCACGAGTTATTAGTCTAGCATACTCCAACGAGGAATTAGTCTTGCATACTCTCACCAGTCATTAGTCTTGCATACTCCCACGAGTTACTAGTTTTGCATACTACCACGAGTCATTAGTCTTGCATACTCCCACGAGTTATTAGTCTTGCATACTCCCACGAGTCATTAGTCTTGCATACTCCCACAAGTCAGTAGTCTTGCATACTCCCACGAGTTACTAGTCTTGCATACTCCCACGAGTCA